>RCUC01034011.1:0-14645 GCA_003697995.1 Taxidea taxus jeffersonii
AAAAAAAAAAAATTAAAACAAATTCTTCAGGCTGAAAGCAAATAACCCCAGATGGTAATTTGAATCCACACAAATAAAGAACACCAGTAAATATCATTATGTAAGTACAAAAGACAGTCTTCATTCCAATGTCTGCAAATTTCTTCTTTCTTCTCTGTACTGATTTTAAAAGCAATTTTTTGGTTTACACATAATATGTATATAGTGTAGTGTGGTCTTATAACACATAGAAACGTAATATCTTTGCCAATAAAAGCACAAAGGAAGTGGGTGGAAACAAAGCTGTGTTGAACTAAGGAAGTGAGTCCAGATGGTAATTTGAATTCACAAGAACAAATGAAAAGAATCAGAAGTAATAAATAAGAAAGCTAATATTTTTAAAAGCTATAACTATGTAATTTGCCTTCCTTTAGTTTCTTTTTTAAAAGATATAAAATTAGGGGTGCCTGAGTGGCTCCATTGGTTAAGCATCTGCCTTCAGCTCAGGTCATGATCCCAGGGTCCTGGGATTGAGTCTCTTATGAGGTTCCCTGCTCAGCAGGGAGCCTGCTTCTCCCTTTGCCTGCTGCTCCCCCTGTTTGTGTGCTCTCTCTCCCTCTGTCAAATAAAATAAAAATCTTTAATTAAAAAAGATATAAAATTATAAAAAGTAGTCATTATGATAATATATTTTGGGGTTCATAACATTGATATATATAGTATGTATAATAATAATACCACAAAAGTGGGGAAGGGAAAAGAGCTATATAGGAGTAAGATTTGTGTATCTTACTAGAATTTAGTATAAATCTGAAACTGATTCTGATAAGTTAAGATGCATATAGTTAAGTTATCCTAGGGCAATCACAAGGAAATAACTCAAAAACTTTAGTGAAAAAATCACTACAGGAATTAAATTGTACATTAGAAGATAATCACCTAATACAAGAGAAAGCAGGAAAGGAGAAACAGAGAAATGAAAAGCGACAGAGATATAAGAAACATAGTAAATAAAGAGTAAAAGGGCAGATGATAGTAATATTCAATGTGAATGAATTAAAGGTAATCCCAAGGCAGAGATTGTCTGGATGAAAATACAAGATATAACTATATACAATCAACAGGAAACAAAATTTAAATTCAAAGATACAAATAGGTATGCCCAGTGGCTCAGTCCGTTAGGTTCTGACTCCTGGTTTTGGCACAGGTCATGATTGCAGAGTTGTGAGATTGAGTCCTGAGTTGGGCTCTGTGCTCAGCAGGGAATCTGCTTGGAGATTGTCTCCTTTTGGCCCTCCCCTGATTCATGCACTCTCCTTCTCTCTCTCTCTCTCTCTCCCTACCTCCCTCCCCGTCTCTAAAATAAATAAATAAATCTTTAAAAAAAAAAAGATGAATAGATTGAAAATGAGGGATAAAGTCCATGAAAATAATAACCAAAAGAGACCTGGGATGGCTATACTAATATCAGACAAAATGGGCTTTAATTTTTTGAGAAAAACTTACAAGAGCCAAAAAAAAGATACCATATATTGGTAAAAAGTTCAATCCATCAAGAAGATACAACAATTATAAAACATCAGTACATTACAAGAGAGCCTAGAAATACATGAAGCCAACATTGACTGACTTGAAGGGGGAAATAGACAATTCTACAGGAATAATTAAAAACTTCTATACCCCACTTTCAATAATGGATAGAACAACAAAGTAGAAAGTCAATAAAGAGCAAACAGACATCAATAAAAATATAAACCAACTCGAGTTAACAGACATTTATAGAACACTCTGTCCCGAGCACTTTTCTCAAGCACCTGGGGAACATTCTACAGTATAGACCATATCTGAGGCCATTAAACTAGTCTTAATACATCTTAAAAGACTGACAAAAAGCACAAAGTACCTATTCCGACCACAGTAGAATGAAATTAGAAAAGAAGAAAAGAAATCAGTAACAGAAGGCAAACTTTGGAGCTTATCACAGAAAAGTGGAACCTCTTGAGGCTTGTGATATATGGAAATTATAGAACTGAAGTCAAGTATAAAAGGTCCTTGAAGAAGGAGAGGAGCAGAAGATGGGCTCCTCCCTACATCTCTAGCACCATCAATAATCACTCCTTAACTCAGGTATTATTATCCAATGCAGGTAATTTTCTGCACACATTGTGCTATTTCTCGACTCCATGATATTGCTAAAACTAACCCTTCTCTCTGGAAGGCCATTCTTTCCTCCTCCCCTGCTCCAAGCACACACAAAGCTCCCCAACTTTCCTCTCCTACTTATCTGTCCAGTCTTGGCCCATTGTTAATTCAGCTAAAAGTTTTTCACTCACTTTCTACTGGTCATGAAATCTCTGCTAAGAGTGGTGATACAACATCAAACTAAGAAGGTAAGATCCCTACCTTCCCAAAACACATTCTTATAGAGGGAACCAATGTCACAAGAGAGGAAATCAATAAGCAAGATGATGGCAGGTCTGTAGTAAGTGCCACAAAGGGAATGGGGGGATGATGTGAGGTAGACTAATGGGGGTGTGTGGTATCATACACACAGATACACTAGCAGGTCTTTGCTTGTTTTTTTCCTCTTCTTTTTAGGCACAAAACCAGACTACCTTTCCCAGCCTCTTTTTGCATCCAGGTATGGCCATTCTAGCCAATGGAATATGAGTGGAACTGATAGGTGTCATTTCAGGGTCAAAGTTTTTAAGATCCGGCGCTGCCCCCTCCATTCTGCCAGCTGGATGTAAACAACAATGAGGTCCAGGAGACGGCATGGCCACAAGATGGATCTTTGTTTGAATCCTTGCATCAAGAAAATCACTTGGCAACTAGGAATGCCCACCTGGGACTATGGCAGAAGTGACAAAATTCATTGTCTCCACATTGGAATTTATTTGTGACCATAGCCTAGCCAATCCGAGCAGACGCAGAATGCTTTAGCTACAGTGCCCAGGAAATGCCTGTCAAAGGATCTGGTGCTGGGTGTGAATAAAGAAGGGGAAGAAACGGCCAAGCCAAGAGCAGGAGCACTCTTGGCAGAGGGAACAGCATGAGTAAAGGCTCTGAGCTGAGAAAGAGCACAGCATGTTCGAAGAACAAGAAAAGAAGCCAGGACAGCCACAGTGCAGTAAACAGGGAAAGAATGGAATTAAGCGAGCCGAAGTAGTAAACAGGAGCCAGATCATTCTTAGCCTTCATCGCCTCCTGGAAGCCACCATCTTAAGCATTCACCATGATCACTACCAGCTCAGCTGGGTGACCAGTCCTGGAGCTCCCACAGTAACCATGAGTCTGCCTCTTTCACCATCTTTTTATCCCTTTAGAATGATCTGTTTATCTGTTGGTTACTGTCTAGATAATGAGCTTTTTTGAAAAAATAATTCATTCATCTGTTTATCTCCAGCATGCCTGCCAACATGTATAGGTGCCCAATAAATGTTTCTGGTATAAATGGATTAAACAAATGGTGGCCTTGCAGCTCTCTGCATGACATCTACTGGGACTCACGTGATGACAGTGGCACTAGGGAGCAAAGAAAGACGCTGAGACAACTCATCTCCATACACACTGCTAGTGTGATCTGACCTTCTTTCACGAAGTCCTTCCCTCCTCCCACCCACCCTTCCTCCAGAATCTTTCTAAGGATGACCCATTTCTAAGATTTCTTCGACATAACAGGTTGTTGGGAGCCTTCATTAAAGAGGAAGGTTTCCCCTTCAATGAAAATGACTGGAAACAGTGAAAAGAAGCTGAAGGCCCCCTGCCAATACAATGACCCAGTTAGGAACCAAAACAAAGAATAGATAAATCAAGGGAATAAAAGTCTCCTCATTGCACCCTTCCATCTTCTCTACTCACTGTGGTGATTTCTATGAAGTTTCAAACTTGAGGAGCTAATTTAATTCCCTAGACTTGGAAAATGCCATCCCCTACCTCAAAAGTTCTTCCCAGAGAAGTGGAGATATAATTTTATTCACTGTAATGATGTGAGGAGGTCAGTTTTTATTCTTACTGCTAAGAGGGCACACTTCCTTCCATTATTTCTCCTTCTTTCCCCGCCTCCCCACCACCTCCATATACCTTAGAAAACTCATTTTCACCTGTGGCTCTCAAGGCAACTCAGCAACAACTCTCCACTTATTAATATTGGGGTGGGCCAAGTGTTTGAGGGTATAACAGAGGATTGGTGTGGTGGGAAAAAGGAAATTACATGCTTTCGGGAAGTGTTTTTTAAATATTTCTACCCAATGGTCTCCTAATAGCAAAAAAGAATGAAAGAATACATCTTAGGGTCTGAAGTCAGAGCTTGAAACAGGTACAGACAAGCCTGAGAAATTTTTTAAGTTTCTTCTTTTATCTTCAAAATTGTTGCAAGAGTTTTATCAGACACACACACACACACACACACACACACACACACACTCCCCTCTATGTTTGTATTAAAATTAAAATATTCTGTCAGTCAAATGTTTGAGTAAATTGGCAAGACAAACACCAGGAAGTTCATATTGTGCCTTCAGACTCTTATATCTCCCAAGCATATCATCACCCCCTTGAATGTACTCCCTTTTTATTTTATTGGATTTGGGGGGGAGATTTATTTATTTGAGAGAGAGAGAGTGAGAGAGTGAGGGGAGGGGTAGAGGAAGAGGGAGAGAGGATCTCAAGCAGACTCCACGTTGATCTTGTAGCCCGATTGGGTGTGAGGCTCGATCCCACCACCTTGAGATCATGGCCTGAGCCAAAACCAAGAGTCCAAGGCTCAGCCGACTACACCACCTGAGCGCCCCCATTTAACCCTATGTTAGAGGCTTGTTCCCAGGACATTCATCCTTGCAAATTCCAGACAAGCAGGCATAGGGCATTGAGGTTAACTTTAAGTTTCAGTGAGACCATGGGAGACCAGATTCCCCATCACCCCTATTTTAAGGCCATCTCATTTGGGCATTTTTAAAAATCTGTTAGGGAATATGCCAGAGATAGAAGAGGACAGAATTAACCCTTATGCCACTCTTTATGGCCGCTGATAGCTAAGCATAAATTTACAGCAGGCGTCATTGCTTATTTCCTTATGATCCATGGCAGGTAATTAAAACGTGAGCATGGAACACAGAAAGGTGGGCAGAGGATGCTCAAGACGGCTCCTAGTTCACTGGGCTTTGGTTTCTTGTGAGCCCCATTCATCTCCTCTACTCGACAGCCTAATCTATTTTCTTTTTTTTTTTTTAAAGATTTTATTTATTTGATAGAGATCACACAAGTAGGCAGAGAGGCAGGCAGAGAGGGGAGGGGAGAAGCAGGCTCCCTGCCGAGCAGAGAGCTTGATGCGGGACTCGATCCCAGGACGCTGGGATCATGACCTGAGCCGAAGGCAGAGGCTTTAACCCACTGAGCCACCCAGGAGTCCCTCTAATCTATTTTCTCCTTCTTATCAGGACTCCAGAACCGGACATGACTAGAGTCACTCTTACCTCATCTGAAATTTCTGGGCGTGACAGAGCACAGGATAATTATAGCTTCGGATATATTTTTTTTCCCAACTAAAATGTGATTTTTTTTTTTTCTGTTGCTCTAGCAAATTGTCATTTTCGTTGCAAAAGAAATGTTATTCCATAAATATTTTTCCTGTCTTGTCAATGCATTAATGAAACACAAATCTACAGCACAGTAGGACTCCACACTATAGAAAATACTTTGTAATTTCCCTATTTCTTTTGCATTGGTTTTTCTTCCAATATTTTTATTATATTTTATTTTTATTATTTTATTTTATTAATTTTTATTTTATTTTATTTTATTTTTATTTTTATTATTCCAATATTTTTACTCAAAGACTTGCCAACCTGTGGACTCAGGACCAGGTTCAGTGATTTTTTTTTTTTCTTTTCTAGGAAACAGGGGGGAGAGTTCTCTCTATGCCTCATCTGGGACAGGTACTGAAGAAGATGTTCCTGCCCAAGAAACACACATCTCTGTTATGAAATAACAGCAAAGATGCTTTTTTATTTCTCAGTAGTATCACATCAGTTTTACCCTGGGAACCACCAATCAACAACTCTCTACTTTGTTTTCATTTTACATACAGAAAGACTGAAATTCCTATGGCTTACAGACTTCTAGCAAGTTAAAGAAGACAATTACTGGTCCAATATCTTACCCATTAGAAAGGTCTCCAAAATGCCTGACAGAACCCCAATATTTTTTAAAAGATTTTATTTATTTATCAGATAGAGATCACAAGTAGGCAGATAGAGAGAGAAGGGGAAGCTGACTCCTTGCTGAGCAGAGAGCCCGATGCAGAGCTGGATCCCAGGACCCTGGGATCATGACCTGAGCCGAAGGCAGAGGCTTTAACCCACTGAGCCACCCAGGCACCCCAGAAACCCAATATTTTAAAACCATTTGCCTTGAAATTTCTTCACAATAGTGTCCGTTTCTGACTCATCTTTATGTCTTCACTGTAGAAGGTAGAGAGTCTAACCACGGTCATGTAATATAGTTTTGGTGAATGTAAGAGTAAAAATCGGTCAGTACAGGAAACCAGTAGCTTTGTTGTACAATTCCAGAGCTAAGGCAATATCGCAGATATAACATGCTGAGGAAATGGTGAGAAAAAGTTACTATCGCATTTGTAACTTCCAAGGTTAAAGAAGTTGCTCAAAACATTCTTTTAGTAACCTATTAAGTTGTGTCTTCAGTTAACCCAGCTAAATATTTTTTGAAATTATTTTTAAAGATTTTATTTATTGTATTCGAGAACATGAGAGAAGAGAGGCAGTGGGGAGGGGCAGAGGGAGAGGGAGAAGCAATCTCCCCACTGAGCAGGGAGCCCAACAGGGGGGCTGGATCCCAGGCCCCGAGGATCATGACATCAGTGGAAGGCAGACACATAATCAACTGAACCACCCAGGCACCCTCCCCCACTCCCCCACCCCAGCTAAATCTTTTAAATTCATAGTTTATCCTGCATTCTTTCTTGAATGAAGCTGTTACCATATTTGTAGTATTTCATATGCAAACATAAGCTAAGCCAAGGTCTCCCACCATTCAAGTGCTGTGAGTTTCTTCCTGTCTTGGGAACAATGGTTGCCCCTGGTTGGCAATCATGGGTGCCCTTCAGAGGTGATCTATAGGCACATCCATATCTCCTCTGGGGGCAAGGCACTATGGAGAAGACTTGGAAAGAGCTACTCAGTACATCAGGATCAGCAAAGAAGAAGAGGATGCAGAAGGATCCATGAGATGTCTCCCAGGTTTGCTTTCCAACTGCAGCTCTCAGGATGTTTTAATGGCTTCTTCCGAAGACCTATTTCTTAAAAGAAGCAAGAGGCTCTAGAACAGCTACGAAGGTAGGCCCTGGGGATCTTGCTAGCTTTCTTTCCCGACTCCCAGTGGTGGCCGATAATTTCTGGCTGACCAGCTAATGAGGGATTCCGGGAAGGAGCCGTGAGGCAGCATCTCTTGAATAGTTTCTTTGCCAGGCACCTGACTGGATATTTCGCTGTGCTGTCCGGGTAGTTCTCACAACAGCATAGGATATAACTCCCTATTTACAGGTGTAGAAATTGAGGCTCAAAGAGTGCAATAACTTGCCCAAGTTCACATACTGTGTAAGTCATGTAGTAAGTCATGCATGTAGCCCACAGTAGCAAGAACTGTAAAGAAGTCAAGAAAGAAAGGTACTCCATCTGGAAGCTGTCCCGTGGGGCCACCCTGGTCAGAACCATCGTGAATAGAGGATGCTGTAGAGTCCTCCCTGTTGGATAGCTGTGGGCAGGCCTGCAGGATCCCCCTACGGACCCTTGGAGTCCTGCTCAGAACTGGCTGGGGACTTTCTCAGAGACCTCCCACCACACTATACCCTTCAGGGATGGCGGGGTAGGCAATCAGTGACCACAGTCTGGTTTTGCAGAGAAGATGCAAAGAGGTTAAGAATTTCTCCTTCAGAAACACTGATTTTAAGCTGGAGCAAATTGCAAGATTCTCCAAAGTGCCCTAGCTCTCAGATTCTCAGCTACTGGAGAAAGTTTAATTTCTTTTCTGTTTGTTTGTCCTGAGTTTTCCTATTTTGAGCTTCAAGAATTGTTTTTAGGCGAGGGGGAAAGATGAGCAATTGGTCTGCGTTTACTCTCTTCATGTAAATCTTATTTCTCCCTGACTTCATCTGTTCAGACCAAAACAGTCCTGATGGTCTTACTCTGCCTCAAACAGATACATCAAGATACATGCTCTAGCTCAATACCCATTCTCTTAACCATCAGTCAGGTTAGTGGCCCCGGGCAGAGTGGAAACACAACAGATTCCAAGCTCCATGGCCACGGGAACCATGTGTCAATATTCTATTCCTGGTGCCCAAGAAAATGCCTGAAACAGAAGTGCTTTTACCAATACTGTTGAATTCAATGCATTTTTAAAAAGAAATTGGAGAGCTGAAAAGAATCTACAGAGGATGGAACTCAAACCCCTCACTGTACAGAAGAGAAGCAGAAGAACACGATGGGTTGTTTGTGGATATGCAGGTAGCTAGTGGAATAGCCATGGCTAGAAGCCATATCTTGTCCACTGCTTTCTGGCACATAGCCTCAAAATTGAAGCAGGCTTCATAGTTTCAAATAGACTCTTTTAATAACTTTGTTCTGCTTTTAGAATCATATAGGGTCAGATGTGATTTGTAGACTCACTTGCAAATGATTAAATGGCCCCCACTTAAAGCACTACATTAGATAAAATGCTTTTGGCTGCAAGCAACAGAAAATCCAAGCTAACAGGCTTAATGAAGAATTTTATTGGCTCACTTAACTGGAAGTCCTGAGGTAAGTCAGGTCTTACAGACGACTTGTGGCAGCTCCTAGCCTGTCTTCTTGTGATCCCATGACTCTGCCCCGCTCCCTGTTGCTTATTCTCAAGCAGGCAGTGAATGGTTATGATAGTCCCAGTCCTCCTGTCCGTACTCTACAAGATCAGAGGAAGGCGCTGTCTTCCCGTGTATCTCTGTTAGGGACAGGGAAACTTACCTGAACCTTCTAATGAACTTCCTCTTACCATGTGTGATGCTTAATTATTGTCAACATGAATGGGCTAATGGATGTCCAGATAGCTGGGAGAATATTAGTTCTGAGTTTCTCTGTGACAGTGTTTCTAGAAGAGATTAGCATTTGAACTGGTAGATTGAGTAACGAGCATCACCTTCATCCATAAGGATGGGCATCATCTGATGCACTGAAGGTCCAGAGAGAACAAAAAGTTGAAAGAAAGGCAAATTTGGGGGCACCAGGGTGGCTCAGTTGGTTAAGTGTCATACTCTTTGTTTCGGCTCAGGTCATGATTTCAGGGTCATGGGATTGAGCTCCTCATGGGGCTGCACTTATGGAGGAGTCTGCTTGAGATTCTCTCTCCCTCTCCCTCCCCACTACTGTGCATGTATGCACTCTCTCAAAATATATAAATGAAATTTTAAAAATTAAATAAATAAGGGCAAATTTGCCCTCTCCACCTGAGGTGGGACATCCATTTTCTCTTGCCCTCAGACATTGGCTTTCCTGGTTCCCTTTGGGCTTGGATGAAATTACACCACCAGCTCTCCTGCCAATTCCTATAATCTCTCTCAATCTCTACCCCGACTCCCGTGTGTGTGTGTGTGTGTGTGTGTCTGTGTGTGTGTGTGTGTGTGTACCACAGAATAAATTGTTTCTATTTTTCTGGAAAACTCTAATCCACCACATTTAGGACATACAGACATGGAAGAAGGTCACACACAAAAAAAATGCTTACAGTTTCTGAGAGGGAATTCCTGGACATGATCATAGCCCGTGGGGAGGGAAGAAGCAAAGAGTCACAGTCCTGGGGCAAGGAGAATCCTAGGGAGCTTACCTCAACAGGGAGTTGGGAGCAAAGATCAGAGGATTCAGCCTGGTTGTAAAAAGAGAAACAAAGGCAAGATTCAAGTGGAAGCAAATGTGATGTGATGTTAAACACTAGGCTGTTTAAAATTTAAGATTCCACCCAAGCAATGATCACAGAAGTGCAAATTCTAAAGTGAGAGATTGGGGGTTGGGGGTGGCGGTGGGGGCTGGGGGGAAGAGAAAGAATTCAGAGGCAAGAACTAGCTCAAAGACTCCTCTGTCTGCTGTCTTGCTTGTTTGCGTCTCCCATCCTGAATTTTTCACACAGAGTTGGCCAATACCTGGGATGCTTTGCCACCATTTTGGGTTCCCCACTCCCCATTACTTGTCTTGATAGTAAATCAACTTCCAGCCCCATGTGGAGGCCCAGGGGTAGTTCCTGTTAAACTGTTTGTAAGGGTCATAACTGATATGATATGATCAGTCTATTCATTAGTCAATCATTTCTTTTTTTTTTTTTTTAGATTTTATATATTTATTTGACAGACGGAGATCACAAGCAGGCAGAGAGAGAGGAGGAAGCAGGCTTCCCTGCTGAGCAGAGAGCCTGATGTGGGGCTCGATCCCAGGACCCTGGGATCATGACCTGAGCCGAAGGCAGAGGCTTTAACCCACTGAGCCACCCAGGCGCCCCGAGTCAATCATTTCTTAAGACATAGCCTAGTCAGAAAGAGTGAAGTTGTCTTCCTAGTCAAGACAATGATGTTATAGCACCAGAGAGCTTGGAAAGTCCTTACAAGATGGCTTCGTTCAAACTTCCGAACTCTTACTGAAGTTGGTTTTACCACTCTACAATCTGACTTTGTAAATATATTCTCACTCTCTCACTCTAATAGTCAAGGGACTATAAGTTCCAAGAGAATTGGGTCTCTCTCTAGCTGATGAATCCTCTATCTAGAATGGTGCTTGAACATTCTACTCAATAATGACAGACTGGGTGAGCCAGATCCACAAACTACAGTCCAGGGTCACCCCACTAGTCAATGGCGGGGAGGGGGGACAACCAGAACTCAGGTTTTTCAATTCCTTGGGATTTCTGTATTACAAGAGCAAAAAAAAAAAAAAGAAAAAGAAAGAAATTAAATATATATACATATATGTTATAATAGCTATATGTATTTCATCGTAACTTCCTTTGAAACATAATACAGTATTTTGCAGATTTCCCCTTTTCATTCATATTCCAGTAGAGAGAAATTATTATTAAAAAAAAAAAAGAGCTTCCCGAAGGACTCACTGAGGTAAAGAATAGTGAAGACACCTTGTCGAGTAGCTCCATTCAGTTTCAAACACTTGTCTCCTTTGCTTTTCAGACTAATAGTTAAATCTCCCCAGTCCCACTCCAAGGCAAAGAAAATGCTACTAGCTTTGTCAACAGCAAATAAAACACGGGTAACTACTTTACAGTCAGTTCGTGTATTTATCTCTCAGCACCTATTATGAATCTATTATGAATCAAGCTATACTGGGCATCTCTGGAAAAGAGCGTGTGAAGCTTTCTCGCAGAACAAAAAACAATAACACCCATATTCATGGATTGTGATATTCTGGGATAGCCATATGTGACTTTTGTATCTTCAAAATATTTTATTCTGTTGATACATAAAAGGTTTGGAAATGTTGTTTTCTTGGCCTCTGCCGTTCAGGGAGGCTAGCTGGCAGCTAGCTGGATTTTTTTTTTTTTTCTATATGCAAAACCTATATGGGAAACCCCCTTCCGACATAAGAAGTTCATCATCTCTCCAAGAGCAAAATGTGTGCCCTGTTTCTTGGGCCACAAAAGGCACTGGGCTTTAACAGAAAGCGACTGCTAATAAGTTATAAACCAAATGGGGCCCCATTAGTGACTGTTTTTAATGATACCATTGAATCAAACAGGGCTTTCCCTGACTCTGAATCAGGTCTGGCATAGCAACTTAAGAATGTTGTATCAGGGCTTCTGGGTGGTTCAGTGGGTTAAGTGTCTGCCTTCGGCTCAAGTCATGATCTCAGGGTCCTGGGATCGAGCCCCACGTGGGGCTCCCTGATCAGCAGGGAGTCTGCTTCTCTGTTTCCCTCTGCCCCTCCCCCCGACTCATGCTCTTTCTGTCTCCCTCTCTCTCTCAAATAAATAAATAAGACCTTAAAAATATGCTGTATAATAAGGAGAAGGAAGATACATGGTTATATTTTATTTATTAATATCTCATCTAATCATAGGAAGGATTTAAGACACCTTACATAGAGACTCACAGGGTAAGGAGAAGAAAAGTAAAACAGGCGAAGTAAGTGAGAAAAGTAAAGCCAAAGGAAAGGGAGGACAGTATATAAAAACTGTGTGGTATTTGAGATGCAAAGTCATACATCAATGTCAGAATGTTTCACTCAAGAAGTATGCATAAGTATGTCTTACTTCTAGAGAACTGAGCACATGCAAATCCAGGCTAAAAGCTGGAGAACTAGTTTGGGCCCACCTCAGCTCTCAAAGTGCTTTCCTCACTGAGCTGAATCATTTTAGCTTTTGATTTAAAGTGAGGGACCTGTGAGTCTTTCTTTCACTTAACACTTAGAGGCCACTGTAAAATTATTAATGGGACTCATTTCATTATTGTTGTGTCTCAGAGACTAGAGAGGCTCCAGGAGAGGGAGAGATGGGGGAAAGGCTGGTCAGTGAAGCAGTCCCAATAAACAGGATGTTTATTAAACTTGCCATCTGATATGGGTGTGGTTCACGGTTCCCCCAAAACAATTACAAGAGTAACATCAAAGATCCCCTATCACCGATGACCCTAACACTTATAATACTAATGAACGAGTTTGAAATATTGTGAGAATTGCCCAAATGTGACACAGAAAAACAAAGTGAGCAAATCCTGTTGGAAAATGTCAAGAGAAGACTTTCTTGATGTGGTGTTGCCACAAACATTTAATTTCTTTTTAAGATTTTATTTTTTTATTGGACAGACAGAGATCACAAGTAGGCAGAGAGGCAGGCACAGAGAGAGGAAGGGAAGCAGGCTCCCTGCTGAGCAGACAGCCTGATGTGGGGCTCGATCCCAGGACCCTGAGATTATGACCTGAGCCTAAGGCAGAGGCTTAACCCACTGAGCCACCCAGGTGACCCACAAATGTTTAATTTGTTAAAAAAAATACAGTATCTGGTTAATAAGAGGAGGTATGCCTGTAGTGATGAATTCTTTGGTAAACTATTAGTTTCCTAAGTTCTCCAGCTTTTAGCCTGGATTTGCATGTGCTCAGTTCTCTAGAAGTAAGACATACTTACGCATACTTCTTGAGTGAAACATTCTGACATTGATGTATGACTTTGCATCTCAAATACCACACAGTTTTTATATACTGTCCTCCCTTTCCTTTGGCTTTACTTTTCTCACTTACTTCGCCTGTTTTACTTTTCTTCTCCTTACCCTGTGAGTCTCTATGTAAGGTGTCTTAAATCCTTCCTATGATTAGATGAGATATTAATAAATAAAATATAACCATGTATCTTCCTTCTCCTTATTATACAGCATATTTTTAAGGTCTTATTTATTTATTTGAGAGAGAGATCTAGTTCTTATGCCAAGCAGTGAGCCAAGTTATTCATACAGAGGAGAAGTTCTTGAGGAAAATTAAAAGTGCTACTCCAGTGAACACACAGGAGATAAGAAAGCTGATAGGCAGAAAGTCTGAGGGGTCTTGACAGAAGATCAAACCAGCCACGACATTCCCTTAAGCGAAAGTCTAATCTGGAGCCAGGTCCTGACTCTCTTCAGCTCTGTGGAGGCTGAGAGAGATGAGGAGGCTGCAGAAGGAAAGTCTGAAGCTGGCAGAGGTGGGTGCATGAGGTTTAAGGAAAGAAACCATCTCTGTAACACCAAGTGCAAGGTGAAGCAGCAGGTGCTGAGGGAGAAGCTGCAGCAAGTTCTCCAAAAGATCGAGCCAAGATCATTAATGAAGGCGCCGGCACTAAACAACAGATTTTCAATGTAGACAATGAAAATTTTCAATTTTCAATGTAACAGGCTTCTATTAGAAGAAGATGCCATCCAGGACTTTCATGGCTAAAGAGAAGTCAATGCCTGCCTTCAAAGCTTCAAAGCACAAAGTGACTGTCTCATTAGGGACTAATGAGCTGGGGACTTAAAGCTGAAGCCAATGCTCGTTGAGCAGAGCAAAAACCCTAGGTCCCTTAAGAACGATGCTAAATTTACTCTGCCTGTGCTCTATAAATGGAACAACAAAGCCTGATGACAGCACATCTGTTTACAACATGGTTTGCTGAATATTTTAAGCCCACTGTTGAGACCTACTGCTCAGAAAGAAAGATTCCTTTTGAAATATGATGGCTCATTGACAACACACTAGGTCACCCAGGAGCTGGTGGAGATGGACGAGGTATATGTTGTTCTCATGCCTGCTGGCACAACATCCGTTCTGCAGCCCATGGATCAAGGAGTCACTTCGACTTTCAAGTCTTATTGTTTAAGAAATACATTTTGTAAGGCCACAGCTTCCTACATACAGCCATTCCTCTGATGGATCTGGACAAAGCAAATTGAAAACCTTCTGGAAAGCTTCACCATTCTAGATGTTCTAGATGCCAGTAAGAGCATTTGTGATTCATGGGAAGATGTCAAAATATCAACATGAACAGGAGTTCAGAAGAAGTTGATTCCCACCCGCAAGGATGACTTGGAGGGGTTCAGGATGTCAGTGGCGGAAGTCACTGCCGATGTGGTGGAAAGAACTAGAGAACCAGAGTCAGACGTGGAGCCTGAAGAC
>RCUC01034097.1:0-10331 GCA_003697995.1 Taxidea taxus jeffersonii
GGGGGGGGGATCAATCTGGAGACCAAAATTTGGAATTGGTCTACATTTAGATAATATACTGAGTTCAGTATTGTCCCTCCAAATTCACCTCAGAACTTCAGAATGTGATTTTATGTAGAAATAGCACAACTTAACACAACTTAATTAGTTAGTACAACTAATTAGTTATGGTAAAGTCATGCTGGATTAGAGTAGATCCTAAATCCAATGAATGGTATCTTTATAAGAAGAAGGGATAGGGATACATAGACTCAGAGACACATGGAGACACACACAGAGGGGGGCATGTGACATGACAGTAGAGGCAGAGTTTGAGTAATGCAGCTATAAGACAAGGAACACCAAAGATTGTCAGGCCCCAGAAGAAACTATGAAAAGACAGGAAAGATTTTCCCCTAGAGTCTTTAGAAGAATTGTAGAAATGCTGACACTTTGATTTCAAACTTATAACTTCCCAAATTATGTGTAACAGAAATTCTAGGATACCAAAAAGATAATATTGGAACCCTAACACTGGATGAGATTGTCAAGGCAGTGAATATTGAAAAGTCCATAGACTGAGACCTTGTACTTGAACATTAAGAGGGCAAGGAGAAATAGAGGAATCAGTAATGCAGAGGGAGAAAGATGGCCAGTGAAGAAGGAAGGAAACTAGGAGAGAGAATGTTCTGGAAGCTAAATGAAGAGTTTTACAGAGAAGAGAGTGACCTGTATAGAATGTTAAGGAGAGTTAAGGAGAGTTAAGATGGGGACTTTAAATGGAAAATTGGATTTAGCAACATGAAGGTCATTAATGACCTTAGCAATAGAAGTTTTAGTAGATACCCAGGGGTGAAATCTTACTGGACAGAGTTTAAAAGTAGATGGGAGAGAGGAATTGGAGACAGATAAAGCCTCAGGAGTTTTATTGCAGACCAAGAGAACAGAGAAAAACGGCAATGGCTAAAGTTAAAAAGGTTGAAGAGTTTTCTTTTCTTTTCATTTTTTTCTCCTTTAAGATAGGAAAAAATGTTAATGGGAATGAAGTAATACAGAGGATGAAACAAACAAAAATTGTAAAGGAAGGGGGATGTTGGGGCACCTGGGTGGATCAGTCATTAAGCATCTACCTTCAGCTCAGGTCATGATCCCAGGGTCCTGGGTTCAAGCCCTGCGTCAGGCTCCCTGCTCAGCGGGAATCCTGCTTCTCCCTCTCCTACTCCCCTGCTTGTGTTCCCTCTCTTGCTATGTTGCTCTCTGTCAGATAAATAAAATCTTGAAAAATAAAAGGTAGAGGGATGTTGACTAAGTGATGTCTTCAAGTACATGAGAAGGATGAGAAGCAATGCATAAAATGATATTAGGTGAGATCATAGACAGTTTATATAAGTTAGATAATAGAAGGTAGAATATATGGGTTTAGAAATTGATAGGTTAGTAAATATGGTGACAGGAGGTTGCGGGATGTTGTGAGAACTAGCCGTGCTCATGGAAGACCATTTAGATCTGCCATGCACACTGGATATACATGCTAATTTTATTAGGATGCCAATTCTTGTACATCATGCCAGTCACGCATATGTCTAAAGCCCTTTATGGGAGCCATCTTTACAAGCACAAGTCCAAATTCTTTGCCATTCTGGTGTGAGCCTTCTCTCTACTAATCTCTTCCAAGTTTCCCCTCAATGTGCAGGACTTTAGTTTTTTTTTTTTTTTTCCATCTTTCAGAATGAGAAGGTTGGTTGGGTGCATATTTTGCTAATATGCTCATCAATGCTAATGGCCTAGAGATTTACTGCTTCAAGTGTGGTAAAACTCAACAGCATTGCTCTTAAATCTCTACAACTGCAGGGGCGCCTGGGTGGCTCAGTCAGTTAGGCGGCTGCCTTCAGCTCAGGTCATGATCCCAGGGTTCTGGGATTGAGCCCAACATCGGGCTCCCCACTCAGCAGGGAGTCTGCTTCTCCCTCTCCCTCTGCTGCTCTGCCTACTTGTACTTGTTATCTCTCTTTGTCAAATAAATAAAATCTTTAAAAAAAATCTCTACAACTGCATAAGCATATCACCTTATATTTTGTTCTGTTTTGTTTTCCTAGCTAACTTCTACCTTCCTCCAACAAACCTCTTTCTCTGAAGAACACTATCTTATTACCTCAAACCTTTAACTGCTCATCATTTTTGTTTTCATTTTCAGATTATTTAAAATCTAGGTAGTTGATTTACAGTGCAATATTGGTTTCAGGAGAATTCAGTGATTCACTAGTTGCCAACATCATCATTTTGAATTCACAAAATGTGTATGTTCTGTCAAATCATTTACCTTTCCCTTTGCTCCACCATCAACATCTCTGTCCATCCACTCATCCATCTTCCCCACCACACATCTCTTTGGAGTCAGGGTGCTGTACTGGAGGGAGCATATACTTTGAAGTTCTGTACTTCTGAGTTTGAAACTTCTTCTCCTTTTTCTTCTTCTCCTTCTTCTTATCATTCTTTATTTGTGTAGCTATTTATATCCCTGAAAATCTAGTTCCTGATCTGAAGATTTAATAGAAAAATATCAATATCTTGGGGCTCAGTCAGTTAAGCATTTGCCTCTTGATCTCAGCTCAAGTCTTTATCTCAAGGTGGTGAGTTTGAGCCCTTCTTTGGGCTCTACACTGGGCATGGAGCCTACTTAAAGGAAAAAAAAAAGGGGGGGGAAGGAAAAGAAAATCAATATCTTTAGGGGCACCTGGGTAGCTCAGTCAGTTAAGCATCTGCCTTCAGCTTGGCTCACAATCCTGGGGTCCTGGGATCCTGCCCCACATTGGATTCTCTGCTCAGTGGAAAGTCTGCTTCTCCCTCTGCTTCCCACTTGTTTTCTCTCCCTCTCTCTCACTCTCTGAAATAAAATTTTAAAAAGAAGAGAAAAGAAGTATCTTTAGTACAGAATTAAATGTCTAAAATACAGTATGCATGTATGACCTTGCTTTTGCTTTCTATCAGATTATAAACTTCTTAAAAATAGAGCTAAAATATTGTAACTATTTATTACTTAGTATCTGGCACACATTAGGCATTGAATAATTTTTAGTTTATAATTTTGGTGGAGTGTTAGTAAAATTCTCCAGAGTGGATTTTTATTCAAAAAATATCTTCTGGAGAATTGTGATAGCCAACCCTGTGTTATACTTTATAGATACAAAGATGAATAGGCAACTACCCTTTCTAGGGGACCTTAAATTCAAGAGGAAAGACAATATAAAATGATAAATTGAGTTTGTTACTAAAAGTGAGCACAGCAGCAATATAGTAGATTATGCCAGTCTTAGGAGTTAGTGAAGACTTGGGTCTCATAAGCTGGATGTAAAAGAATGAAGTGGAACTTGCCAGGCAGATGAGGAGACAGAGGAAAAGAAAAACACACAGAGGTAAAGAAGTACATTTTTGGAAAGATGCTGAGTATTCAGGTGTGATTCAGATATGAAAAATATGTATGTGATAGAGTCAGAAAGGTTTAAAAAAAACTTTGTACATCAGGCTAAGAAGTTGGAATATATCGTGTAGAATTAAGGAGACATAGAATTTTTTTAAGTGCTAGAGTTACAAGACTGAATATGTGTTATAATACTCACACTAATGGCAATGTGGAAGACAGTAGAGTAAGATCACTGGAAAAGTGAGAACTGGTAAGAGAAAAGAAAACAAAATCATGTTTTTAAATGACTGAGATGAAAGAATCTTTACCCGAAAGCCAAACTCAAGGAGTTCAACTAGATGTTATTTGGACTTTTCAATTTTGAGTTTCTACTTCATATTTTTCTGTTCTTATGAATAAACAATTGTCAAGCAGGATATGAATAATAAAATGAACTGCTAAATGGTATGTGGTATCCTTTGTTGAATATTAGAAGAGTTTTGAAAATAGGACCAACAGAGAGACCCAGGGAGAAGATCATGTAAAGATGAAGAACATCAGAGTGATACATCTACAAGCCAAGGAATGCCAGGGTTTGTCAGCCTCCACCAGAAGCTAAAAAGAGGCATAAAAGTATCTTAGCCTAGAGCCCTTAAGAAAATATTTTGTACTTCTAGAATCCAGAACTATTGTCCAGATAAAATAAATGTATGTTGTTTAAGGGAGGAAAAAAAGAAAAGAAAGAAAAGAGGTCCAGCATCTCCCAAGGAGAGCACGGCTTCTTCTTAATCTGAAGGTCTCTCTCCTTAGCTAGATACATCCTCATAGGTATGTAGAGATAATCTCTTACTGATCAATTTAAAGCCTAGACAAATCCAACTGTAAGCTTGTCAAACCTATGGGCCTATGAATATTTGGAATGAGTGGTCCTAGTGGTCAGGATTGCAGGGAGAGATTGCTCTATGGGATGTCTTATGGGGTGCTCATGAGTGATACAAAGCTGTCCAGGACAGATGTAACCAAATCCTAATAGGCTCAGTTGTCACTTTGAAGAGTCAAGGTTTTCTACTATGCTTCTGGGAGACCAAAGAGTTCTTTGGGCCAACATGAGGTTTTGGGGTGAAGGTGGGTGGAGGGGAAGAGGACAGTGGCAGCAGCAGCCTAGAGGTAGCCTCCCACTCTTGTGTCAACTCAAGAAGCTCCAGGGTTTCTCTGTTTTCTAGAACTTTCACTTTGGATTTCATTTGAGTAAAGTGTTCTATTTTGTTAAATATTTTATTTTATTTTTTAAGTAATCTCTACACCCAACATGGGGCTCAAATTCACAACACTGAGGTCAAGAGTTGTATATTCTTTTGACTAAACCAGCCAAGCACCAAAAAGTGCTCTAATTTGCAACCAATTTGAAAACCACTGGACTAGATATATAAGGCAAATCCAGATGCATGGGAAAGAGATAGAACTCTAAATACTAATAAGAGGCAAAATATTCAAGGCAGTTGGTTGGAATCCAAATCTGAATTAATTCCCTGAAACATCACAGCCTCAGATGCAGGAGGATAAGCTAGTGCAGACACAACCAAATTCTAGAGGGAATCTTCAGGAATTATCCACTTCCTTAGGCATACCACTCCTTGTATTCTCCAGAATTTCTCCCAGCTTTGAGTCAGTAAATACCAAGGTGGAACAGTTTCCAAGAATAATTCATTGGTCTCTGGATTTATTGAGAATATGTATCACCTAGATTTGTACTGTTTTAGAGGGATTATTTCTTTAGGTATAAAAAGTTTCTAAGCCCCACTGAATTTGTTAATTCTTCCTTCCTTCCTCCCTTCCTTCTTACCTCCTTCCTTCCTTCCCCCCTCCCTCCTTCACTCCCTTCCTCCTCTCCTCCTTCCCTCTTTTTACCTGCCTCCCTCCTTCCTTGCTTGCTTGATTCCTTTAAAATTTACTGAGTATTTACCATAGTCCAGACACTGGGAATCTAAGATATGTGCAGATCCCCAAGGTGCTTAGAGATTTGTGTGAGAGTCAGGTGAGTATATAAATAACACAGCCCAGTACCTGTTAAGTAGAAATGAGCATAGAGCCTGTAGGAGAAGATAATAATTGCATCAAAACTCCTAAGAAATTGAGATAACTATTTGTATGGCTCTAGAAGAACTGGTTGTAGTATTTTAAACATAAACTATGATGTTGGGGAAGCTTCAGAATACTCTGATAGACATGATCCCTATGAGCTTATTAACATGTAAGGTGGATCATCGTGAAGCAGGTGTTAGAGAAGAGGTATAAAATATAAGTTATTTTAAAAATGGACAAACGAGGGACACCTGGGTGGCTCAGTTGGTTAAGTGGCTGCCTTGGGCTCAGGTCATGATCCCAGCGTCCTGGGATTGAGTCCCACATCGGGCTCCTTGCTCGGCAGGGAGCCTGTTTCTCCCTCTGCCTCTGCCTGCCTCTCTGTCTGCATGTGCTCGCTCTCTCTCTCTCTAACAAATAAATAAATAAAATCTTTAAAAAAATAAAAATAAAAATGGACAAATGCATACAGAATAGGTATGCAGAATCTGTATGTGTATATGAATTACACAGACAGTGGAATGGTAAGACTCCAAATACTCTCAAGGAAAGTGGTCCTAATCACCGTACTTAACACATAATTATCACATTCTGATTGAGTTTATTGGGTTGAAATAGACATGAAAATACTCCAATTCTTAGAACTGGAAGGAGTCTGGAAGAGCATGCAACTGAACAACCCGCCAGTGCACACAATAGGTGTTTCCTTATCATAGGCTGGCTGTGACCAGGTCCCCGTGCCCTATACCTGAACATTTGCACCACCACTGCAGCTCAGCTCCTCTCAGTACCAAATATGCTACTGCTCCAGAGCTAGTATTCATATTTAAGTGATTAAAAACCCAGACAATAATAGTTAGGAAACAGTATGTGGAAATATGCAACAGTCGGAGCCAAAAGGAGAGAGAGCAAAAAAAAAAAAAAAAAACAAACAGGGAAACCAAGATTAGCTGTAGTGGTTCTTGTATCAACTGATTCAATTGTGTATTGGTCTAATAGGCCAAATGTTTTTCTTCTATTCTGGCTTAGATGATTTTATAATCTTATTTCACATTATGTATTATGAAATTCCACAAAGGCAATTAGGAAGAAAAGGGATTATAAAAAGTGGTAGGAATTGAAGAGAGAATGGAAAAGGATTCTATCTCATTAAAGTTTTGACAATCCAATTACACAATAGACTTGAGGTTCTTTTATATTCCGACCTGGCATTATGGTTTTTCATCTCTCACACACACACATACACACACACACATACACGTGCGCATGCACACACAACAGACACAAATTTAGCACCTGTACTCAGGATGTTCCATATGGACCCAGATGTTATAATAATACAGCATTTTTTAAAAATTTGAATAATGAAATTTGTATAGTACATATAAAATATATATAGTAATATATAGGATATATGTATATACAAATAGTAATATAGGTATGCTATATACTATGTACATGTACTAAGACATCATTTAAAATTTTTGAATAATAAAAGGATTTATATAAATCCTTAGAAAATAGTAATGATCAATAAAAGATAATCTGATCATATTTTTGCATTTTATGAATCCTATGTTTAATTCTAATTTCTAATATTTTTTTTTCAAGGAAGCTTACAGGTTCGCTATCAGCTAAGCAAGGAAGAAGCCCACGTTTTCAATATTGATGCAGAGAACTTTGCCAACAGAAGGATGCACCGCTTGAACATTAACCGGGAGGGAAGAGAGCTTACAATTCAGGTGCCTTACTTCTCTTCTTCTCATTCAGCCAAATATTGTCTGTTCAGTAAAATTTTCTGAGCTTCTACCCTAAGCCAAGTGTGCAGCCAAGTTCTAGAGAGAGATACTTGACTCCAGCTTTTGAAGAACTAAACAAAATTGAACTACAGTGTGTTCCCCTCTTCCTACCAGCATCAATATCACCTGAGACCTTGATAGGGATGCAAATTCTTGGGCCTGACATCAGATCTACTTAGTCAAAACTTCTTTGCAAGAGGGGTAGCAGATGATTCTGAATCCTGATCAAGTTTGATAACCCTGAACTGGAGTATAAGAGGAAGACACACAGCTGAAGAGGAAATCACAAGAGTCTTGCAAGGGCTAGGGTCACACAGATATGGAACATAGATGATGTCACTGATTTCTTCTGGGCATCAATATTTGTTTCTTGGATAAAGTTAGGAATAAACTGAGTAATGAAAGTGAGTAGGAATTGGCAAACTGGAGAAGAGGGAAAGAAATGCTCAGACGGAGGGTCTACATGAGAATCAGCAAAGAGGTCCAGAAGAGCATAGTGTGTGGCAGGCACACTGGAATTCCATTGGTCTTGGTATAAAAGGCAGGGATCAGATGAGGGCACATGACAAGAGAGAAATGACAGTCCAGATCATCCTATTCAAATCATGACCTCAAGTGAGCCCTTCCATCTGTCTAGCAAGTGCCTCTTTTTTTTTTTTTTAATCCTTCACTTTCTTGATCACCTAGATGATAATTTTAAACCTCCTTCTTTCTCCTTACACCCCAACAACCCTCTCTTTACTTGTACAAGATGACTTTGTTTTCTTCTTTTTTTGTGATAAATGTAGCATTCAGAAGAGAATGCCTGCACACTCTCACCACCACATACACTCACCCAAATGCATTGGTATTCAGGTACTCTGTCTCCCTCATGTTGGTGAATATGAGCAGATGGGTTTTCTATCTAAGAGTGAATCCATGACTTGTGGAACCGGTCTCATACCCCACTGAAGAACATCACTATGGCATCTACATCTTCCCCTCCTTTGTCAACATTTCCCAGTTCTGTTGGATGACTTCTCAAAGCATAAACATGCAAGGTTTGCATGCATTATAAACATAATTACAATACAACACAACACAATACAACATGACAAAACCCACTCTGTACATCAGGGAGGGGAACCTCTCTCTTGTCTGACTTCATATATTGTCCTATTCGGTTCTTTGCCCACATCCTTGGAAATGTTTATATATTTGGTCTTCCAAGCTGCCCTTCCTTTTTCTTAAGACAATAAAGGATTTGTCTCTGTGCTGGACTTAAATTATACTTCTCAAGACACAAGTGGTCTTACATAATCTAACAATCTTTTCCTTACTTGTCCTCCCATTGGCATTTGACACAGTAATGCCTCAGCTCTTGAGACAAATTCTTATTTAGCTTGTAGAACATCACTTTGACCTGCCGTTTCTTCTGTATCTGCTAGTTGCTCATTCTCTTATTTTTCATTGCCCTTCCATCACATCTTTAAGTGCCATAGAATGCTGGTTAATTAATCCCAAAGATACATCTAACTCCAATCTTTTCTCTGAATTCCAGACCTATCTATCATTGCCTACTTGGCCGATCTCTTTGAATGTCCATTGGGCATCTTGAATGTTACAAATTTCACAATGAATTACTGAAAATATTTCCCCAAACATTCCCTATCCCCATAATCTTCCACACCTTGGTTGATGATAGCTCTATTCTTGCAACTTCTCAGTCTAAACATTACAGTGTCATCTCTGATATTTCTCTTCCTCACCTTCAATATCCTGTTGATCAACAATTTCTTTTTTTTTAAGATTTTATTTATTTGACAGAGAGAGAGATTTTTAAGATTTTATTTATTTGACAGAGAGAGAGAGATCACAAGTAGGCAGAGAGGCAGAGAGAGGGGGAAGCAGGCTCCCTGCTGATGTTGGACTGGATCCCAGGACCCTGAGACCATGACCTGAGCCTAAGGTAGAGGTTTAACACTCTGAGCCACCCAGGCACCCCTGATCAACAATCTCTACCCCATCCCAGCCACCCTCATTTCTTCCTTGGATTATTGCAGTTTAATTTTCATCTTAATTGACAGATTCCTCCTTCACTTTTTGTTCCCCTACAGTGTGTTATCAACACAGGGGCCAGAGAGATCCTATTAAAACATTTATCAGATGGTAGTGCTCTTCCATCCAAACATTTCAATGGTTTTCTTTTTCATGTAGAGTAAAAGCCAAAGACTTAGCAGATGCTTAAGGGAATCTCCATGGCCATGCATCCACAGCTTCATTCTCATCTGTCAATATTTTCTTTGACTCTACTCATGCCACTCTAGCCCCCTTGCTGTTTTCCGGGCTCTTAAACATACCTGAATACACTTAGAATACCTGAATAGCTTAGAATGCTATTGTCCATATATCTACATCCCTTGTTGTACTTTTCACTGCCTTCAGGACTTCACTCAAAAAGCTATTCTCGGTGAGACATTTTTGATCACTTTAATACAGTGACGTAGCCCTTTGACTTTCACCCTACCATACTTTAACAGAATATAACATTCAATGTAATTTATTTATTTCTTTACTTACTTATTCATCTTATTCTTTATTGTCTCTCTCTTCTAGAAGACAGTGATTTTTTTTCACTGTTTTCATAGAACCCCCACTTTACCAAGCAGTGCCTAACATACAGCAGGGACGCAATAAGTATTCATGAACAGAATGAATGAATTTCATAGGGCTTAATGTATTATGTGGAGGAGATCAAATTGGCCCTGTGGCAAAGTGAAGGGAAACCATTGGGTAAGTAGTGTGGTTAGAATTTCATTTTTAGGGGCTCACTGTGATCATTGCATGGAAGTACACATTTGGGAGTGACGAGACATAAGACAGAGGCCAGTCAGAAAGAGATCAGGAGGGCTTCAATTAGTGCAATGAGAAAACCATGGAGATGGAGATGTGAAATGTTATAGAGACAACATCAGTAGCATTGGGCAAACTTTCAGATATGGGCTATGGGAGAAGTCAAGGTTGACCATTAGTTTTCTTGTTTGAGTGGAGGTTGAAGAATAATTGTCCAATATGTGGTAAAAAAAAAAAAA
>RCUC01034136.1:0-12415 GCA_003697995.1 Taxidea taxus jeffersonii
AAAAAAAAAAAAAAAGGTGATCAGTGGAGGATACAAGAAGTTTGTCAATATGAAAACAAACAGGACCCAAAATGAATTTTGAATCCATATTTCATGGTAGAAATGCAGGATAAAAGGGCTCTAATGTTCAGATGCCTGTATCCATCTCTGAGTAATGTGACTATAGAAGGCAGTTAGCATGCATGCCCTAGCTGTCCCTTTAAAAGAATTATCTGAAATAGGGATATCAAAGAATATCTATGAAACAAAAGATTTAGCATCGTTTACCTAATCCGCACAGACTTTCTGGAAGCAACAAAGAACTTGAAGAAAGATGCATCTTCTTTCACTGGCAGCACCCAACCCCTTCAATAAAAAAAAAAAAGAAAGAAAGAAAGAAATTTAAAGGAGAGGATAAAGACCTGCATTAGAATCACAGCTCTTTGACTTGCCAGCCTTGTGATTTTGACAAGTTACTTAGCCTTTTCCAGACTTGTTTTTCTCATCTGTTAAATGAGGACCAGAAAGTATAACTGACAAATTCTTTGCAAATATTAATGGAATGCCATATGGAAAATGCTAAGCAATGCTTGAAATATAATATACCTGCAGTAAATAGTAATTAGGAGGGAAAAAAAAGGTAGTTCTTGTTATGTGACTTATGTTTTATAACAACATGTGTTCCCTAGAATTCCTGGGGTTTCAACAAAGCTTTAAAAGCATCATAACTTCTGCTGTTAGAATATATTCAAATTCTTAAAGAATAATACACAAATGTTTTATATATTGTGTTATCATTTTCCCTTTGTTTATCATCCATTTCTTCTGTAGGAAAACTGATGGGAATGCAAAAAGAATGTAAGGATGATTAATTTCAGGGACCTAGGAAAACCAGAGGGGACAGCTCCTGTGGTTTAAACTCAGTCTGTATTTATTTTCTTCTGCAAAGTTTGGAAGGAAATGATGTCACCACTTGGAGTATGAGAGAGCAGTAAATTCTTATCTGACCTTGTGGATGATGCAACATGAGTGACATGATCAAATCCACATCTGTAAGTCTTAAATAAATACAATGGTTGTCTATCCTTGATGTGAAATCCTACCCATCATTCAGGCTTATTCAACAATTTATTTACAGTTTCTAAATTTATTGAAATCTGTTCAACTGTTTTCAGGCAACAAACAGATGGATTTTAGGATTGGTGAATTCAAATCATCAAGCTCACAAACCGAGAGAAGATGGACTGGGTCTAAGAACAGACTGCATTGTTGAAGATAAAATGAAAGAGTAACCTTTACACACCAGCATTTTACTGCTAGGAAGTTCCAAACTGATGAAAACAGTTGGTTGTCCATCTGGAAAAGGTATTTAAAATTAACTTAAATTCGAGGGGCTATTTTAAGGTAGCAATTGCTTTCTATAGATGTCCATTCTGTTCCAATAAAAATATAACACTGGAATCTGTTAAAAGATAAACTGAGGCATATTCAAAATTTTAAGGGTTTATTTGAGCAACTAGTGATTCGAATTGAGTGGCATCAAATCAAAAGTAGTTGGGAGCTCTCTCCCCCTGGCCCCCAGACCAGAGCTCCGGGTGAAATCTGTATGAAGAAAAGACAAAAAGCAAAGAAAGGAAATTATTGATTGGCTATTGATTAAAGCCTAGTTTGCAGTTTGTGATTGGCTGTCCATAGGTTTCAGTTTTGTAACCTTGATGCATGTATAGGCTTAGATTTTGGTTTGCTTACATAGGCCACCATGCCATTAGAGCCACATCAGTCTAATGGCCTCCTTGTTTCATTAATTTAAATCTAAATAATCTCAATGCTGAGATATCTTCTGCAACTCTAAAAGAAACCATTGAATCACTCTGAAATTCAGAAGGTTTGAACGTAGCAACGAATGTCAGCAATTTATGATGACTTCATACTATGAAAATGCCTGATGTTAGGCTATAAGAAGTATATGATTGCATTTAACAAGTTTTTCTTTCTGCACAATTCAAGGCTTTTAATAAAGTGTTCCAATCAATAGTAAAATGCCTGACCAAAGCTATTAGCCTCAGCATTAGAAGGCTAAAATGTAATGCTATCCCAATTATATCATAGCTGCTAAGATAGCATGGCAACAATTAGCCTGGAAATATGGTTAAATTACTTAAGTGTTATCCTGAATAAACCAGGGTTCAGATGCACCAGTCTCCAAAATTAAAATCACAATGTCATGTAGAGGTCTACAGCTGGCTGGTAAGTCCTTTTGAGAGTCTTGTTCTGCCTCCAAAATATGTAGTTCATAATCCCGGCCAGAGACTAACAAGTCATTGGAACAACATCACAGTAGGATCATCTCTTCCATGACTAGAAAGTACCCCTGTAAACCCAGTTGCTAGATACTAACTTCAAGAAAGGTAAGGTAGGCACAGAGCTCACCCAAGACATTGCTGGGTTCCCCCACGCATCACAGCCTCCCTTGCCATTGGGCTCCGGCCAGGTGACTGAGTCATGGATAACAGAATAGGAGTGGAAATAATAAACCACTTCCTGGCTTGACTATTAAAAACATCTCTGGGTGGGATCCAGGCTTTTCTTTCCCTTCTGAGGCAATGGAAGAAGTCACAGTATAGCTACTAGAGAGGGAGCGGCCCGGGGCTTAGAACTCACTGATTGTAAGAGAAATGCCACAGACATGCTGGGTGTCGTGTCAGAGAGACAGGAACATCCTCCTGTCTGTTCCTGTTGTTAAGCCAGTGGGATTTCAGGACTTACTTCTTATTGCTGCATAGCCCACCATATCCTGACCAGTGTAAAGCTAATAAAAAGGACCTTTCTGTTTTGACTCTAACACAACAGAAAATACTCTTGGTTCCTTTTATGCCTGATATGTCCCTGAGAGATTTCTGTTACAAAAGATAACTCTGCTTGATATTCAACCAAGAAGAGGGCTCAGATGTGTAAAAGAGTAATTTCAGCCACTTTCCCAAATTAAGAATCACATAATTTTGCGTTCATGAAGCAGTATCAGCTTTTTCATAATGCTTTCATGTACGGTCTTCACAACATCCCGACAACTCTCTTTTGTTTTCAGTGTATAAAATCCCAACTTTACGACTGAACAAAGTGAGTAACAGCAGGATTTTAAGTGAGGAGTCCAGTCACCCAGCGAGCCAGAGCACAGATGAGACAGGCCGCTGCCTTTAGTCTTCTGTAATCAAGAAATGCTCCAAGCTTTCAGCCTTGTTGCAGATTTTTACAAGCTCTGCTTTTAATAACCTTTCTCCATTGCATTCCTGACTTATTACCTCCCTGGCTCCCAGCACTCTTATTTATATGCAGACTCATTCCAGCTGCACAACCCAATGTTTATGCGGTGTTTACTGTGTTGTCTCCTAACTAGAGTCCATTATCTGCTGAAACAAGAAGGATGTTCATGAGTAAAACACAGCTTGCCTGTGGCTACCAGACCAGTGGAGCCCGTCGCAGGAGGCAAAGATGTATGTCTGCCGATGGGGAGGAACCTGCTGTTTTCACAGGAGCCTCCCCTGCGTGGCTCCAACAGGAGCAGGAGGACAAGACGGCTGAGAGCGTGTGACCTACTTCAGGAATAAGCCAACTGCCTTTTCAAAGACTCACTTCTAGGCAAGATCTTCCCTCCAACCAGGAACTCTGCCCTGGGGTAGATGGGCCCCACTCAGAGCTACTGAGAGACTCCATGTCAGCGAAGTTGCATTTGTAGCCAAATCGACTCAAATGGAAGAAAGGAAGACTTTAGGAAGGTGGCTGGAAAAATACTCAGCCTAAATGGACTCATTAGAGGCCTTCACAGAGCTCAAAGCCAGGTTCAGAAGCTGTCTTTCCACTTCCTTCCTGGACCACCGACTGGTCCACTTGGAATAACAAGGAGAGGTGCCTGGCTTAGGCAACAAGTAGAAGGGTCTGGGAGGAGAGGCTGAGCTCCTGTGAGCCGCTCTCACTAAAAGTCATGGGCCAGGCTGAGGCCCCCCAACCACCCCTCCCACCGAGTGGTAATGGCCATTGTGGGAGGCGGTGAGATGGAGATAAATGCAGGTGTGATGCAGAGCGTGCTGGCTTCGAAGTCAGACAATTAGGCTTTCAAACTCTGGCTCAGCACCTGAGAACTGGGTGACCTAGGCCAAGAGATGTAACCAGCCCATGACTTGATTTTCTCCTACAGAAAATGGGAAATAAGAATAACTGTCTTGGCTGAGTTGCTGCAAGGATTAGGAATTATATACGTGAGCACGCACACACACACAGCGAATGCTCGGCATGGCATAAACCCTGGCAGAGGATTGGCCCTCTGGTAAATGGTAGCTTTTTCTAATTGTTGTTTTTGTAATTATGATTATTAAACAGAAAACTGTGTATTTGTGCTCTTGCTCTGACCCACCTCTCACCATCTCTATGAAACAATCTGTGTAGCGCCAATCCCTAAAAACAAGCAAACCCCCTTCATACGGAACAGAAACTGGCACGGTGCCCTGTGCCTCCTAAGTAGGTACATACATTTGTGGAATGGAAGTGAAATGAACTGAACTGTGCCCAAAATTTTACATCCATAGGAAACTTCCTTGGTTTGGTTCTTTGGCTTTGATATTCCTCTAAAAATTAAGCTTGGCTTACTGCTGCCCAGAGCTTCTGGGTGTTTTGGCTGCTGTTATAAAGCGTTTATGACTTTTTGTGTATGAAGCATTTCATATTTGGTCATGTGCTTTCACATAATTATATTAATACTATGGTGCAAAAAATAAAAAGCAAGAACAAAACTGATGGATCACATTTTTGCCTACAGGCTGCACATTTTGGACTAGTCTTCTGGAGAAAGTGGGAGAGACCCACAAAAAGTCTTTAGAATTCTAGGTTGGGGTGATAGTTTTAATGTTGCAGAAAATCAGGGTCCTGTCTCCTAAGTTCATCACAGGGTCTCAGGGTGAGAAGGGTACTTAGAGGTCATCTGTCCCTACCCCCATCCCAGGCAATGCGTGTCAGCTCATGGCAAAACTGTGAACAGGACCAGCTCCCAAGGCACTGGCACCAACCCCAATCCACACTGCCAGGCCCTGGGTTAGCAGATGCCCACAGCTAAGGATGGGCAAACAGGCCAGTGAGGACTGTGTTGACCACTGGCCACCAAAGAGTCTTGCCCAGTCTTCTTCAACTTGCAAAATTAAACAGAAATAGGTGAGGTTTCTCAAAATGGATGTACTTTCAAGACACACAGCTCTAGAGGGTACGCACGTGTGTATGGGCATGTGTGTATGCCTCAGGACCTTGATGAGGTGAATTCTCGCAGTGAGAACACATGGGGGTACAATACACTTCACACACAACCTTTTGTTCTTGGAGGTCAAGTACTAAATTTTTTTTTTTAATACCCAACTTCTGTATCAACATGGGTGGGACTGGAAGAGATTATACTGAGTGAAATAAGTCAAGCAGAGAAAGTCAATTATCATATGGTTTCGCTTATTTGTGGAGCATAAGGAATAACACGGAGGACATGGGGAGATGGAGAGGAGAAGGGAGTTGGGGGAAATTGGAGGGGGAGATGAACTATGAGAGACTGTGGACTCTGAAAAGCAATCTGAGGATTTTGCAGGGGTGGGGGTGGGAGGTCGGGTGAGCCTGGTGGTGGTTATTACGGAGGGCGCGTATTGCATGAAGCACTGGGTGTGGTGCATAAACAATGAATTCTGGAACACTGAAAAGAAATTTAAAAAATAAATAAAAAAATTTTTTTAAAAGTACATGATGTTATACAACTGGTCCCAAGAAGACAGCACCTTCTGGGAAGGAAATACTCATGATATTTGGAATCAAGGCTTCTAAGCTACATGCCAAAAGGAATAATCACAAGGTAATAAGAAAGTAAACTTACTCTGTTTAAAAAAAAAAAAATGTCTGCCTTGGTTATTAACCTAGATTTCATTTAGTGCGTACTTTCTGAAAACGTCTGTCCAGGCCTTCCTTTGTGATACATCCTTTATATCCTTGAGAGGGAGGAGGTGCAGGTGGAGTTAAACCTGAAAATTCAGGGAGTCTACGATCTGGTCCAGACAGCGACGGGTGCGATGGGTGAGTGCCTGGGCCTGGGTGCTGTCCCCATGGGTGAAGGTGCCACAGAAGGAGGCTTGGCTGGGATAGCTAGTTCCTTCTCTGCATGCCTGAAGCTCTATTTACATTTTAAATCACTGTTGTGTCAAAGGGTTACATTTTGACAGCTGCCAAGTAGTTCAGTTCAGATTTTTCCCTCCGAACAGTAAATAGTTTACTTTTCAAATAGCATAATTTCTGAAGTTTTTATTCTTCACCATCACTGTGTTAAGAAAGCTGTCAAGTTTTGTAATTTCATGGAGAAATGTGAAGTGGCCTTTGTAAGCTCCAGAGGAACCCTCTGAGGCCTGACATTCTAAACGTGACGGCTCTATTTACATATATATTGTCCTTCCAAGGAAAGGCTGGAGGTCTGGATTTGGGATTACTGTCTATAGACACCTTCTTTTGTCATAGGGGCCTTATCCTTCTTATATTCATGTATACGTTCATTCATTCCCTCACTCATTTATTTATTCATTTAAAAAGAGGTTATCGTCTTATCTTTGATATCTGGGAAGGCCGGGGCTTCTGTTCTCCTATTAAGGAGGGCAACAGAAGTCCAGAGTCAGAGCCACCTAGAAGAGAGCCCAAGCACCCACAGAGGTAAGTAACATGTACTTGGCACAATTTTGATCCTGCCCAATGAACTTTCAGGCAAATCAAGAAATTCTATCTGCTGTTCACCTACGGTTCGTTTGACTCAAACTATGAATCTCTGAGCTCCTTCTAGAGGCCTTCTCAAGAAACCCAACTTGCATTTATCCTTGAGCTAGACTTTGGTTTTGCCTTCTACCTCTGCACTCCTTGGCTTGAGTTTCCTGGACTCAGTTCATTAAGTTTTGCCTAGAAGGTCAATGAAGCTCCAGAGGTTTATCCTTGCCCTCATTTCAGAAATGGAGCTGAGGAGGGAGCAGGATTTCAGGGAGTGTCACCCCTGGGAAGAAAAAGTCACAGCTGTGCCCAGTACCCACCACAGCTGGCAACAGCTCCAGCAGGTTCTGCTTCAGTGACATTAACAACAATAGTCAGAGCCATGATGATGTCACACACTCCCGGCTTGGAGCATACTTGCATCACCCCACAAGACCGTCACAACCAACCGGAGAGGCACATTCGGTGTCCCCTTGTTGCAGATGGCAAAATGAAGAGTGCAAGAGTTACACAAGCTGCCCAAGTCCCTCCTAGTTAGCGGGTGGCTGGGTTGGGGATTTGAAATAACCATTGGGTAATAGTGCCTTCGGTAGAGAGTGATCATGTCCGAAAGTCCAAAAAATGAGATTGAGGACATGACTGAAATTTTTAAGCTTTTGTAATTCCCCCATATTTGCTAATTATTTCCTCATTATACTTCCCTGTAGTGATGGTTAGAGTAAAATGGTCTGGAAGAGATGGAGCCTCCCACATTGAAGAGTCCTATGGGATATAATGGGGAATAAGGAGAGTAGAGTGAAAATAAGAGTAGACTAATTAAATGGGTCCTACTTCAAGGAAGAAAGTAGTATGGAGCACAGAATAGAAAGAGTTTTAGGTATATAACAACAACAAGGCCTCTATGCTTCCCTGAACTAATGCTTGGAAGTTTTATAGTTGAGTGGAGAGCCTTATTATGTAAATAGTAAGAAGCCTAAATCAAAATTTTATTTATGTATTTGTGCACTGCTTTCTGTCCCTTGACCTACTTAGTTCTCCTTAATCATGAGTACATACATAGTCATGCACCTAAGAATGGGCACACCAGTTGAAAGAAGGAAAGAGGATTAGGAAAATGGCAGTATTCAGTTCCTTCATTCAATGAGTGAATAGATCCTGAGTCCCACTTCCATGCTAGATGCCAGAATCAGCAATGAGAGAACAGAAAGGTATAAATCACAGCATGCTTGCCCTTGAGGAAGGTGTCTGGTATCTAGGCAGAAAAAAATGTACCAATGTAATTCTCACAGGTGGGAGCAAAGAAGGCCAGAAAGCTAGCACATTCTGTGGAGGAAAAACTAGGGACAGATGCTCAGAGCCCACATCTCTCCATGACAATGAGAAAGCAGCATGGAGGCTCAATTCAAGATAGGTCACAGGTCCACACAGGGGGTAAGATTTATATTCCTAAAACAATCAGGTCATATATGTGCTGGGCAATTGTGTTAACTTTTATATTTATATCTTTTTATTTTAAATAGCATAAAATGGCAATGGAAAGCTAAGGCCTGGCAAAGACTTCACTAGTATGATAAAATTTGTGTTAATATCAAAGGATAGGAAAGAATATATCAAGGGGGGGAGGGAAGGCAGAGAATCCAACTGGAGGAAATAGTAAAACAAAGATGAGGGAGAGCAAGGCAATTTATTCTCCTGAAACTCAGGGGTGGGCCTTCCTTCCATGCAGGATTACCTCAGGTAAAGAAAGATTCTCCCAGGAGATGATATCTCCAAGTATGTCCCCCACAATAATATTGACTGTTATTTTCCTTTTGCATAGGATTGTACCCCAACCATCTAGTTCCCAAAGATGGACTCTAGATAATTTATATCTAGAATATTTATGGAGCATTTATAATGCTGGTCCTAACATGGGGCAAAATAATCTGGGTAGGGGCGACAGAGCTTATGGTGTACTTTAGACGGCATCAGGCTAATGGTCCAGGAATGGGCCATTGGAATACCAATGGAATTTAGGCAGAAGACACTTAGATTTCAGAAATCAAGGCAGTTGGTAATTGATGTGAAGTAGTTAAGACAAGCCAGGTCTTTAAGAGAGCCAAAGTTGGAAGCACTCTTTCTTTGCCAAATAAATTCAATGACTTGACAGGGAAATCACAGAAGAGAGTGTTGGGCATTTTGAGGAGAGACTGTTATGTGAGCATGCAAAGAGTCATGGACTGGTATACATTTGGGGATGAAAATTATGAAGTATATGTTAGAGACTCCTTGGAGGGGAAAAAGAAGATTAGAGCCAGATTCTAAAGGGGCCTTAAAAGCCAGATGAAGCTCAACTTTTAGTAGACAATGGGGAGCCGCTGAATTTTCTTGAGTAAGGTAGTGACTGAAGATTAATCTGTCAGGGAGCACAGAATAGATTGGTATGCCCGAAGAAGAGAGGAGAATGTCTAGTTGAATCACCATCATTTCAGTGAGAGATAAGAACCGCACCAGAGTTCTGGTTGTTGACATGAAAATGAGGGCCACGAACTGAGAGGTGATTAGTAGCTACAATTTACACTGCACATGAAATACTGAATGAGATAAAAAGGATGAAGAAAGGTATCATGTCATGGAAAAGTTGCTGAGGAGTAACAAGGAAATGGGTGTTCTTCACAATTGTTGACAACATTGAGCATGACTTAAAAGAGAAATGAGGAACATTATTTCAGAAAACTGGGGAAGCTACTCACAAGTTACATGCACAACTCCACAGGATGGCTGTTCCTTTGCTACCAAAACCACCTGGTAATGGGGGTGGGGGGTTGACAATCACCACTTCCCTTTTCCCTGAACCCATCATCTCTGTTCTTCCACACCTGCCAAGCCAGAAGGCCAAAGAAAAGCTAAACAATCTGTGGGATGTCAGTCAACATATAGTTCATTCAGGGAAGCCAGAGAAGTAAGAAATGTCATATTAGCTCATCACTTGTCCCAAAACAGGAAGACAAAAAAAATCTCAGTGCTACATAGAGTTCTAAATGAAAGCAGGTAGGAAACAGTTTGAGAAGTGGGGAGTGGAGGGGTCAGGCAACACAACCACTGGGATTCCTCTCTGCTTCCTGGTGCTTCATTTTCCTTATCGTGGCTATTGGGAAGCCTGCTGAGGCCCTTGGGGATGGCAGAGGATGCCAGTGCTCCAGGAAGAACATCCTGGGAAACCAGAGCATATTTACAAGAAAAGTGGGTCCTACTCTCCATAACTCTTCTCCTGCCACCTTCCCAAACGCCAACTTCCCGGAACAACAACAAAACAATGTGAAGTTGCTCAGAGGAAGACTACAGTCGACCCTGCCCTTTGACATTGCACATATAGACCTCTGCAGAGCCAGCCACCCTTGGGGAGCTAAACTCTGCTCCCTAGTATCAGCAAGAGCAACATCTCCCTGTCTTGCAGAGTGCCAGTTAACCGCATACCTGGAGCCTTTCAGTAGCTTCCTAACTTCTTGCAAGTCATGGAGCCTTATTGACTGCAGAGTGATTCCTTAAAAAAAAAAAATTCTGAAGTCAATGAACCTAAGGGTCTAAACAGTCAACTAATAGAGAAGGCTTTGTAAGTGGTTCTTTGCTGTGTGCTTCAAGAGATAATAAGACATCAGTCTTCAAATGGTTTCTCAATTACCTAGCATGGTATATCTACAGGATCTCCATCATAAATAAGTGGCGGCTTCTCTGAAGACTAGACTGGGAAGAAAAGGTTAAGAAGATCACATCAGGAGCCAAAAATTCTTGGAAGCTAATGCTTCTCTACAGACTATTGATATTCAAATCCCACCAAGATTGTGCCCTATTTTAACTGGACCACCTCAGTTAATGAATGCATCTGTTAACTTATTTAGGAGTGGGTTTTCTTTGAACTATGACACTTTCAATTTCCCCTGATATGTAGCATTCCAAGATCAATGAAGACCTGTGACTTATATTTATATGCACTTCAGTGGGAAAGAAAGAGATTTTTGAATTCTTCTGCCTAGGGATATAATATTAGCTACCTTCAACTCATTAATTAATTATTGCCATTAAATGAATGCTTACTATTTGCAGGACACTAATCTAAGTGCCAGAGAATTAAATAGGAGGGAAGGAAGGAAAGGAAAGGAAGAGAAAGAAAGGAAGTAGGAAAGGAAGGAAGGGAAGGAAAAAAAGATGAAGGAATGAAGGGAGGGAGGGAGGGAAAGAAAGAAGGGGAGGAAGAAAAGAAAGAAAGAAAAGGAAAGGAATGAAAGAAACAGATACACACAAACAATCTATATCTTCAAGGGGTACAAATAATCGTGCAGTCCTACAGGAGATAAGGATCAGACAAGGAAAGCAAAAGTGTGACACAAGAGGAAAAAGAAAAGCAAATGTGCAATAATGACAACATAATAGCAATACTACTAATAAATTGCATATATAGCAGGCAGAGTGAGTGAGCACTCTTCTAGATATTGTAGATACGCCAACCCAAGTAATCCCCTCAACAGCCCCGTCGATAGGTGCAAACCTCTATTGCCATCTTACAGGGAAGAAAACTTATCTCATAGAAGTTAATTAATTTCCACAAGGTCATAGAGCCAGGGCTGGGTTTGACCAAAGCTCATACAGTGGAGTGCCCAATGCCATGCTGAGAACCACTCTGCTCTTGGAGTTTAGAGTCTGTCAACTGCAGCATGGTACAGAATGTTCAGGAAGGCTTCTTATAGGAACAAGGTTTTAAGTCTTGAAAGATGAACTAGAATTTAGAAGTGTGAAGAGCAAAGGAACAGACACTCTAGAGAAGATGAAGAGTCTGAGCCAAGCTTGAGAGGTGGTGATAACTGTGGAGGAGAGATCCAGCACCCTGATGAAGTGTGTGCTCCTTGGAGCCAGAAGCTCCAACTTCAAATCCTGGCAGCACCACTTTCTGGCTCTGTGACTTGGGACAAGTTTCCTAACCTCTCTGTTGTGCCCTAGGTTTCTTATTGGAAAGTGAACATAAGAAATGATGTTTCAGAATAGATTGTAAATATCTGTAAACCACTTAGAACAGCCCCTGATGCATGGTAAGTGTTACATGAGGCATTTCCGGGGACTAAATGTCAGTTGGGGCACTAAGAGACAGGTGTGGCTAAAAGGATAAATAATACGTAACTGCTTATTATATGTGTCTTATCACTCACCCCTTCAAGGACTACCTCCTCAACACCCCAGATTCATTTTTGCTTGGGTATAGAATTAAAGGAAAGCTCCTGGTCGAACCCTGTTATGAAGGACCCCAGTATCATCGTCATCAAAATAACCACAAACATTGACCAAGAGCTTGTACGTGGAAAGAATGTTCAGGTGTACTCAATAATTTAGTGGGGGAGAAGAAGAAGGAATCACAGTTGAAATGCCTCCAGGTGAAAGCGGTTGCACTGAAAGCCCGTGGCTCCATCAGGCCCACAGCTGCAGCACCCCCACATGTGGTGGATTCCAATGCTCAGAGCAGCCTCCGGAGTGAGGAAATGAGTCAAGGAGGTCAGGAGCCCTTACTAGCTCATTAGTACTATCTGGATTTAAAAGAGAGATTCCCAAATCCCAGGACGTGGCTCACTGCTTGGAACAAAACCCGATGCATTAACATCCTAGTATTCCAAAATGATCCCTGAAGCCCTGCAGATACGCTGAT
>RCUC01034141.1:0-10246 GCA_003697995.1 Taxidea taxus jeffersonii
ATTTCTATAGCACTCTAAAAAAGTTATATAGGTATATATTCTGACTGATTTCCATGGCCACAGAGTACTCATAACAGGGTACTACCATACAATTTCAATGCCCATGTTTATTTTGTGTTTATATTTACAGTCTACTTGAGAGACTATTATTGGTTAAGAATAAGGATACTGGGTCCAGGCTGCTTGGGCTGTAATTTCAGATCAGAAACTCATTAGATGTATGACTTTGGGCAAAATATGTTATCTTTATAAGCCTCAGTTTCCTCACATTTAAAATGGAGATAAAGCACCTCATTCACAGAATTCATGAGCATTACATAAATTAAAATATTAGAACAATGCCTAGCATACAGCAAGTGTTGCATAAATGTTTGGTAGTATCATTAGGTAGTACTAGCTTAATTATTGCCAGTTATTAACAGAAGCAGGCAGAATTAATGTGTCCCTTAACTACTATGTTAGAAGTGGAGACTAAAAAACATCACAGCACATTGCACAAAGGATTCATAATACTTGTAATAGATAAAATCATAAGAGAATTAAGTAATCATGTGACACATAGTACCATAAACATACTCCACAACACAGAGGAAATTTAGTTTCAGCAAATCTATCATTTGTCATATTAAAGTTCATTTAAATTTCACTACTTTTATGGTTTGCTTATAGTTGATTATAAATTAGTCTTCTATTTATATGGGATAAGGACTAGAAACATATGGAGTTTATATTTAGTTTCATGTTGTATATACTTAAATAACATGCTACTGAAAATAATTTATTAATACTGGGAGTCTATGAGATAATTTTTCCCTTTAAGTTGGGTGCATTCATTACTCAAACTTGAGAAGTAACTGATATATCCAAGGTAGTTCTTTCGTTATTGAAGCACTGGCTCTAGTAGTGGCTGTAAGCTGGCAAGACATAAGACAATAAGCTTGTATTGAGCTTGTATTAAGCTCCTGAATCAGGGGGATTCAGTCACCAGATTTAGGATCCAAGGTGTGGAATTGGGAGAAGGTACATTTAGAAGAGACTAAGAACCTATGATGGAAGAAAAATGAAGGCCAGGAGTAGATAAGGTGACATGGAATTAACAAATGTTTGAGTTCCATTAAGTGCCAGGCACCATTCTCATAACAATTCTATGAGTTGATGGCCTTATTCTCCACTTTTCAAATGAGGAGAATGAGGTTTGGGGAAGTTGATAACTTGCCTACAGTCACAGAGCTAAAATGTAGCAGAGCCAGGGCTCCCACCTAGCTGCCTGCTTCAAAACTGAACATTTTGCACCATAGCTTTGTCCCTGAAATCTACCAGCAAGCTCTGAGATGAAGAGCCATGACCAGGACTGCTGTCTGAAATTCCAGAATGCAAACTTTTTTTGGAGTGGCAAAACCAGAAGGGCCTCTTTTGACTATTCCTTGGCTTCTGACCCACAGAGAGAAGATTGGTTACTGTGATGGTTAATGTTTGTGTCAACTTGATTGGGCTATGGAATGCCCAGATGGTTGGCAAACATGATTCCTAAGGGTGTCTGTGAGGGTGTTTCCAGAAGAAATTACCATTTGAATTGGGTAAAGCCTGTCCAATCCATTGAGAATGTGACTAGAACAAAAGGTGAAAATAGGTTGGATTGACTTTTGCCTATTTGAGCAGGGACATCCATCTTCTCCTGCCTCCAGTGATCCTGGTTCTCAGGCTTTCAGATCCAGACAGGAATAACAGCCTCTCAGGCTTTCAGGCTTTCTTACTACACTGCTGGCTTTCCTACATCTTGCTTGCAAAATTGTGTGAGCTTCCATAATTGTGTGAGCCAATACCTCATTATAATAAATCTCTTCCTAGAAGTATAGAAATACATACCTTATTGGTCTGTTTCTCTGGAGAAACCTGACTAAAAAAGTTACCTTCGGGGAGAGGCAGCTAAAGAAGGCTGGCTCTCAGCATCCCAGCAGTTTTAGCTATAGCTGCTGTTGGGGAACATTCCTACCAGAAACTTATTTCTTTCTTTAACCCAACTATGTTAAGGAAGAACTACTGGACACTTATCTTCACAAGTGGGTTCATGACCTAAATAGTTACAAATCCAAATATGCTTGGGAAAAATATGGTTTCCTCTCCTCAGTTTACATGTCATTTTCTGCTAAGGTGTCCATGTCTTACTGCTGGGAGAATCCTCTCCTTCCAGAATAGCACGGATGCTGAAAAGAAGACACAGAGACCAATGACCTGCTCTCCCTCTACCCATGGTTTTGCATTTTTCTTGTTTCTCACCACTAGAAAGCTACATGCTAGGCTTCATCCTCAAATATTCCCGTGGCAAGTTAGAGTTGAAACACTCCCAGGCCCTCTGTTTTCAGAAAGCCCAGTCTCCAAATACAGAGAAGGCTAAATCAGAAGTCTATGGAGTGTGAAAATGTTTTGACCCCTCACTTCCCTTGCTGCTTCAGTGTTCTCTAGGAGCTCGCAGACTCTGGAGAGCCTTGTTTCCCCAAATCTAGGCTCCTCTGGCATTCAGTGCTATGCAGGGTAAGGGACATTTGACATTTCTCCACTGGCTTCACCCTATTGTTAAGGTCAGATGTAGTTTTTGTGGAGTGCAATTATTATAAATATTTTTAAATTATTGATAGTTTAGAAAAGCTTCTTTCAGCTTTACAACTCATTTTAGGTAACATTATGTAAATTCTTAGAATTGTTAAATTTACAAAAACTTTATCAAGCTATTAGATTTGGAAGGAGTTTCCACATACCAGCATCTGGCTCCATACATTCCAAACCTTATTTGTCTTCCACTCTCCACATACCTCTGATGCTGAGTGCCACAGAAAACATTCACACCATCATATGACCTCTGGCCTTGCACCTTCAAGTCATGACACCAAGTGAGTTAGCATAGAAGGCAATAGGATTATTTCTGGAAGCTACATCAACACCAGCATGGCTAATCATAGTGCATAGGGAAGTGACCTTAATCCACATGAATATGTACTACCAACCTCAAGTTCATTGCATCCCCAACTCAATTTACCTTAGGATGTGCAAAGTGGCTCGGTCATACCAAAACCACTGGATGTGCACATAAGTGTGAGACAGGGACATTGAGGGGAAAAGAGCAGTAGAGTATGACATATATTGCAAATATTGCAAAATATGTGACCCTATCAAGACACTACTAGAGTTCCCCCCAGAGACTTGGAAGAGACTGATGCAGATGAGCCCTGAAACTAAAGCTTTAGTTGCTTCTCAATCTGTCTCTGCCTTGCATTAGGGGTGGATGAACTTCTTACTCGTCACAGTCCATTTTTCTTTAGTATTCATAGTGTCTTTAAAGTTACTTTACTTCTTTACTAGATGGACTTCCAGATTTCTAAAATAGATTATTAGCCATTTAATTATTATTTAATATTATTTAAATAATTAATTCATACTCCATATCCATTATCCATAAAAAATTAATATTATTTAATATTATTTAAATATTATTTAAATAGTTAATCCATACTCCTCTTTGCACATTACAGAGAGTTGTCTGTGACAGAAACAGAGATTTGATAGGCCTTGCTCTTGTGACTTTTAATTTGGGACTTAACCTGAGGCTTGTTTTCTCTGACTACATCTGGTATCTTAATATTTTTGGTTCATCTTTTCTGGTTGGTCAATAACTTAGACCTCATGTACTTTGTTTTCAGCTACTCAGCCAGGTAACTGCCCAACTCTTTGAAATGCCCCCTCATAGCCCCCCAAAGTGAGTTTCATGTACAACACATCACCTGTCTAAGATTCATAATCCCAAGCACAGTCTCCAAATTTGGAGAAAATTTGGTCAGTTGTTGTCACGTGCCCTATTTACAAATAGACTGTAATACACTTTTATTTGTATGGTTTCAGGCTCTACAATATTCCCTAAAGGATTTGAGGTACTTTGTGATTATACACTTTTTTATGTTTTTCCAAAACAAACAAACAAACAAAAAAGCCAAAGAACAAAACAAAACAAAAAAATACTAAAGCAAAACATAAAACTAAAAGGAAAATTTGGAGATGAAATTTCAACAAGCACAAGTGCAAGCATGATGACCACATCTGGGTTAGTAAATCAACTCTAAGTTTCTTTGTTACAAAAACAAAAAGGGAAACCTGATTAGTTATGAGATGCATACTGTTCAACAGATCGAACCATCACTGTTTTTCAGAGGCTCAGCTTTTCCTGGCTCTGAGAGGAGGCTCGGGATATATCTCATTCATTGTTTACATCCCAGAGGGGTACCTGGTACTTAGTAAACAGTCATTAAATATTTTTTGGAAAAATAAATAAATGTTTGAATGAAATCAATGTTTGCTTTCTCTAATAAATAAGTTGAAAATTATTTAAAGGCCCACTTTGTGTCTCATTCATTTTTATTTCCCCCCAAATACTTACTGTGATTCATTTATTCCCATGACAAAAATTTATTGAAGGCCTGTTATATGCCAGGCATTGTTCCAAGCTCTAGGAACATGGTAGTGAACAAAACATTCTAATGAAGAAACAAATAAAAAATGAAGTAATTTTTATATATTTATATTTATATAGCATATTAGATAGTGATCCTTCACGATAGTGAGCACATGTTTGAATTTTGTATGAGTTCCAAAAGGAACCCCATCCACCAGAAAACCCTAGAAGGTCTTCTAACCATAAGGCCTCAGAATTGTGATGTAACAACTGGATCTGTGGAATGGCTTCATTGGAGGCCTTAGAATGGTTCCTGGATTGTGTCGCCCAGTAATGGCTGGGTTGTCTTTTAAAAATTCTAAATCAGAAGGCCATGGGGTGGGAAACTTGGAGCCCAGAAGCTCTCTTAGGAAAACCTGTCCCTCTCAAGTTAAGTAGTGAGAGCCTGAACTGAGGCCATCTTTAGAAACAGGATCTCCTTGTGGCCCATTTATAACTCTGAGCCATTCTGTTTCCTACTAAGGGAACTCCCAGGATGGGGCCACTCCACCCAGCCAAATGCCCATGGTCAAACACGGTCATTGGCCCCCGGAGAATGTTCTCCTCTCCTTTGGCTCTCCTTCTGCATACAGGGACTGTTCCAGCATCCCCTTTATCTGTGGCGCCAAGAAGACTAACAGTCCCCTGACAGCAGGGGCTGGTAGGGCATGCACTGGAGGCTGCCTGACGGCCAGGGCCCATTAACCTCCTCTTCCAGCTCATTGTTTTACAAGTGGTCATCACCACCTCGCTGCCCAGTCAGAAGCCAGTAGCAGCTTTATAGCCTACTTACAGAAAATGGCTCAGCACTTAGGCATTTTCTGGTGCCCCAGGGTTCAAAGTGAAATTAATTTCCATTACCTTCCATAATAAATCACCTCACCCAACACATGTATGAAATTCCATTCTAGAGACTCAAGTCATTCTGGGGCTCCACAGAAATGCATACACACTTCAGCTTGCACTTAGTTAATTTCTCTGCTTGGGACAGAGCTGATGGGCCCTGCAAAACAATTAGGTTCCAAGAGAGCCAACGGAATGCAAAGCAGCCCTGTAAGACTCAGACAGGAAGCCAGGCCAATGATCCTGGCTATATGTAGAAAAGAAGGGGGAGTGCTTTTTCTCTTGGGACCCTTTTTTGGTGGTCCCTTTCTCACAATCCATTGCTTTTCTTATCACAGGTATAGATAAACAGAACCTGATAAAGTAATAGGGACAATAGTGGCTCCCTCTGTTTGACATCATAATCTGGGTCTGGTTGGAAACATTTTGAGGTCTTTTGGGATGATGTGTGTGGCTAGTCATTCTGATTCCCAATCTCTTTATAAAAGAAACCACCAAATAATCATAAATGTGGCATACAACTGGATAATGAAGAAACTAAAGAGCAATGTGTAACATCACTGAGATCCATGGAGGTTATAAGAATGGTGAGCATGACTCACACTTGGTACATCATGTCTGAGGAATTTGAACCAGTGAAGCAAAGGGAAAGGGAAAGAGAGAGGCCCAGAATCTTTGAGCTGGAAGGGATCTTATAGAGCACTGAGTTCAATCCCCATAGGTTAGAGATGGGGACAGAGAGAAAGAGAAGATAATAGTAGCAACTACTACTGTTTGTAATAGTAACCCCCACTGTGCCTACAAAGCACTAATTTCTAACATTTATACCAATTCAACCTCATAGAAACTCTATGAGCTGGGTTTCTTCTTTTTTTTTTTTGAGAACAGTTTTATATTTATAGAAAAATATAGAGAGCATAGCACAGAGAGTTTCCACATACCCCATGCTCTGTTGTCCTTATTAACATTTTACATTAGTATGTGCCTTTGTTATAATAAATGGACCAATACTGATACATTGCTATTAATTAAAGTCCATTTTTTATTCAGATTTCAATTTTGAACAGTTGTGATAAAGTATATTTTAGGATGACCCATCTGTTGTAATTTGTTTAATCTTTCTTGTCATGACCATAGACTGGGGTTATAGTTTTTTGGGAGATTAGGTGGGTATTTTTATCCCCATTTGGAAATGAGAAAACAAAGACCAGGAGAATAAAGGGAATGGCCTTGAGCCATGTCACCAAGAAATAATGGAGTCATCTTTGTAACCCAGGTATTACTCATTTTAAAGATCAATTTCTTAACCATCACATTACTGCCCCATAACCCAGTGAGTTGGAAGCTCAACTGAGAATTAATTATGAAGTCCAAACTGTTTTTCTTTTTCAACATTTCCTTGGCAATTCAGGGTCCTTTCTGGTTCCATACAAAGTTTAGGATTGTTTCTTCCAGCACTTTGAAAAATGTCGATGGTATTTGATTGGGATGGTATTGAAAGTATAGATTGCTCTGGACAGCATAGACATTTTAACCATATTTATTCTTCTGATCCATGAGCATGGAATGTTTTTCCATCTTTTTGTGTTTTCTTCAATTTCTTTCATGAGTGTTTTGTAGTTCCTAGAGTATAGATCCTTTACCTCTTTAGTTAGGTTTATTCCAAGGTATCTTGTGGCTTTTGGCACTATTGTGCATGGAATCAATTCTCTAATTTCTCTTTCTGCAGTTTGATTGTTAGTGTATAAGAAAGCAACTGATTTCTGTGCATTGATTTTGTATCCTTCCACATTACTGAACTGCTGATGAGTTCTAGTAATTAGGGGGTGGAGTCTTCTGAATTTTCCACATAAAGTATCATGTCATATGCAAAGAGAGTTTGACTTCTCCTTTGCCAATTTGAATACTTTTTATCTCACAAAAGGTATCACATTTGTGAATGTTGAACCACCCTTGCATCCTATGGGTAAATCCCACCTGGTCGTGGTGCATAATCCTTTTAATGTACTGTTGGATCCTATTAGCTAGGATCTTGTTGAGAATTTTTCTCCTTTTTTATGGGGTCTTTGCCTGGTGTGGAGATCAAAGTAATGCTGGTCTCATAGAAAGAGTCTGGAAGTTTTCCTTCTGTTTCTATTGTTTGGAAGAGCTTCAGGACAATGGCTTTTATTTCTTCTTTGAATGTTTGGTAGAATTCCTCAGGAAATCCATCAGGTCCTGGACTCTTGTTTTTTTGGGAGGTTTTTGATCACTGCTTCAATCTCATTACTGGTTATTGGTCTACTCAGGTTGTCAATCTCTTCCTGTTTTGGTCGTGAAAGTTTATAGGTTTCCAGGAATGCATCCTTTTCTTCTAGGTTGTTTAACTTATTGGCGTATACAAACTGATGTCCTTTCACAGAGATGGATGGATGGATGGATGGGGTGGGTATAAAGATAGAGTAATAGGGAGGGAGGTAAACAGATGACAGATAGACAGATAGATAGATAGATGATAGATAGGTAGATTATAGATAAAAAGACTGAGTTAGATAGATGACTCTTTATAACTGCTTTCTAATAACATAAATAACACAGTCTCACTAAAAACTCAAGTATTACAGATATGCAGTAAGTAAGAGTACTTTGTAAACCCTCTGTTAGGTATAACACCCTCCACTTTTTATGCTTATGCCATAAATTATGCTAACATTTTTTTTGAAAATGGAAATAACTTCCACTCAAATTTGCTATAAACCTAAAACTGGTCTAAAAATATAAATTCTATTTTAACATGGAAGTATCATATACATATTGTTCTGCAACTTTTTTCTTAATATATCATACAACTTTATGAACTTTATACATTTATAGTTTAACATCAAACTTTCCACACACTCTTAATGAATTGACTTCTTATAATAAATATCATGTCTCTCAATTTATTGTTGGTGCTCTTTCCAATAATATGGTGGGTCTGAAACTTCAGCAGAGATGAGCATCATTTGGAGACCTTAATAAAAATGCATATTCCTTAAACATTGTTAAAATGTCTATGCTGCCTAGAGCAATCTACACATTCAATTCAATCCCTATCAAAATACCATCAACATTTTTCAGAGCTGGAACAAACAATCGTAAAATCTGTATGGAACCAGAAAAAAAATAAAAAACACAAATAGCCAGGGCAATGTTGAAAAAGAAAACCAAAGCTGGGAGCACCATAATACTTGACTTCAAGTTCTATTACAAAGCTGTGATCATCAAGACAACATGGTACTGGCATAAAAACAGACACATAGATCAATGCATCAGAATATAGAGCCCAGAAATGGACCTTCAACTCTATAGTCAACTAATCTTCAACAAATCAGGAAAGAATATCTAATGGAAAAAAGGCAGTCTCTTCAACAAATGGTGATGGGAAAATTGGACACCCACATGCAGAAGAATGAGACTGGATCATTCTCTTACACCATACACAAAAATAAACTCAAAATGGATGAAAGACCTAAATGTGAGGCAGGAATCCATCAAAATCTTAGAGGAGAACACAAGCAGCAACGTTTTCAACCTCAGCTGCAGCAACTTCTTGCAAGACACACCTCCAAAGGCAAGAGAAACAAAAGCAAAAATGAACTATTGGGAATTCATCAAGATAAAAGGCTTCTGGATGGCAAGGGAAACAGTCAACAAAACTAAAAGGCAACCTACAGAAAGGGATAAGATATTTGCAAATGACATAACAGACAAAGGGCTGGTATCCAAGACCTATAAAGAACTTATTAAACTCAATACCCATAAAACAAATAATCCAGTCAAGAAATGGGCAGAAGACATGAACAGACACTTCTGCAAAGAAGACATACAAATGGCCAACAGACTCATGAAAAAATTCTCCACATCACTTGTCATCAGGGAAATACAAGTCAAAACCACAATGAGATACAACCTTACACTACTTAGAATTAACAAGACAGAGAACAACAAAAGTTGGCAAGGATGTGGATAAAGGGGAACCCTCTTACATTGTTGATGGACTGAAAGCTGGTGCAGCCATTCTGGAAGACAGTATGGAGGTTCCTCAGGAAGTTAAAAATAAAACTACCCTATGACCCAACAATTGATTGTACTACTAGATATTAACACCAAAGACACAGATGTAATGAAAAGAAGGGGCACCTGCACCCAAATGTTCATAGCAGCAATGTCCACAATAGCCAAACTGTAGAAGGAGCAGAGATGCTTTTCAGCAAATGAATGGATAGAAGATTCCATATACAATGGAATATCACTCAGCCATCAGAAAGGATGAATACCTACCATTTACATTGACATGGGTGGAATTGGAGGGTATTATGCTAAGTGAAATAAGTCAATCAGAGAAAGACAATTATCATATGGTTTCATTCATATGTGAAATATAAGAAAGAGCACAGAAGATCATAGGGGAACAGAGGGAAAACTGAGTGGGAAGAAATCAGAGAGGGAGCCAAACCTCGACAGACACTTGACTCCAGAAAAAAAAAACAAAAACAAAAAAATGAGGGTTGTAGAAGGGAGGATGGGGTAACTGGGTAATGGGCATTAAGGACGGCACATAATGTGATGAGCACTGGGTGTTATATGCAACTAATGAATCACTGAACATTACACCAAAAACTAATGGTGTACTGAATTTAAATTAAAAAAATGCATACTCTTAGGCAAAAAGGCTGGAGGTTTTTATTCAAAAAGTCTGGAGTCGAACTCAGGAATTTAGTATTTTTTAAGTAGATAGAACTTCTTCCTCCAGAGGATTTAGATACAAATGATTTTGAGGCCATATTTTGCAAAAATTTTTATCCTTCCTCTTTATATCTTGGCAGTATAATCCTCCTCAGTTTGGAAAGAATTAATCTATTTTGGTGTCCAAACCTCAGAAACTCCAATTAATTGACTAGA
>RCUC01034218.1:0-15510 GCA_003697995.1 Taxidea taxus jeffersonii
ACAGAAAACTCAGGAAAAAAAATCAACAGAATTATTTGGAAGCCCAGGGGTTGCGCCACCCTGCAGGAGTTGTGTCATAGTTTTTATTATAACAGAGAGTACAAGGATGCAGTTTGTTTGGTGTTTTCGAGCACCAAATTTATATGGGTACAAGTTGATAAATACCAAGAAAATAATAATGGCTAACATCTGTATAGTGCTTTCTGTTCTACATGTTGCTTTGCTTACCCTTCGTGAGCATTAGAATCCTCGTTGATAGGTAAGGCAACTAAGGCTTAAGAGGCTAAAATGAAATCATTATGATCACATTGCAAAAGACAATGTTTTAAGCCATAACTTTTGATTCCAAAATGAATTGTTGTTTGTTTGTTTAATTCTAAATCCAGCCTAAATTCTGCTGTGGTGTGCTGCCTGTCTCTAAAACATTTTAACAAATTCTTCATTGTAAGAACAAAAATGTTGTAATTAAACTTTTTAATGTTACTTTTGGAAAATGTTGTCTTTTAGTATCTTTTAATGGTAGGGGCTATGGACTAATAAAATTTGTGAAGATAATATTTCTGAGCCATTTGTACTATGGAAATAGCATTTTTAAACTGAAAATTGGGAAATACTATTGAAAGTGTTTAATCATTTTAATTTGGTTCCACTTGTGACCAAATATATTTTTTTCTATGTATTGCAATTTGCAGTTTGGGTAGACTGCAGCCATAGAGAAGCCCTAGAACCTCACTGAGGGGTCCTCATGGTTATTGACATGTGATCTACACAAATGGACCAACAACCAGGAGCAAGTTAATATCTCAGAACAAAGAGTACCGATTTATTTATTTATTTTTAAAGATTTTATTTATTTATTTGTTAGAGAGAGAGAGTGGCAGGCAGAGGCAGAGAGAGAAGCAGGCTCCCTGCTGAGCAAGGAGCCAGATGCGGGACTCGATCCCAGGACGCTGGGATCATGACCTGAGCCAAAGGCAGCCGCTTAACCAACTGAGCCACCCAGGCGTCCCAAAGAGTACCGATTTAAAACAAAATGTGTTAAGAACAGAAAGTTTCAAGTCACACTAAACTTGATCACCTTTGATAAAGTTCCAGTCCCTATTACCAGTGTTTCTAGACTAAAGATAAAGGATATACATTTATTCAGAAGAGGGAAGAATAGATAGCCATGGGGTGCCTGGGTGGCTCAGTGGGTTAAAGCCTCTGCTTTCAGGTCAGGTCATGATCCCAGGGTCCTGGGATTCACACCCCCCCCCCCCCCCCCCCCCGCCACGCACCTCCCTCCCTGCACAGCAGGGAGCCTGCTTCCTCCTCTCTCTCTGCCTGCCTCTCTGCCTACTTGTGATCTCTGTCAAATAAATAAATAAAATCTTAAAAAAAAAAAAAGAATATGGGGCACCTGGGTGGTTCAGTGGGTTAAAGCCTCTGCCTTTGGCTCGGGTCATGATCCCAGGGTCCTGAGACCGAGCCCTGCATCAGGCTCTCTGCTCAGCAGGGAGCCTGTTTCCCTCTCTCTCTCTGCCTGCCTCTCTGCCTACTTGTGATCTCTGTCTGTCAAATAAATAAATAAAATCTTTAAAAAAAAAAGAATAGATAGCCATGTCTTTAATTATAAAACGTTTAATTGCTATGGCAGTTTGATGTTAAGCATGTTTGAGCTCACACTTAAAAAACAAAACAAAACAAAAAAGCCAAAACCCTGAAATGTTTCTATAGTATAAACATTCCAGAAGAGTTGAAGACAATTATCTCAAATTTTAAGCAAATATATTCATTCTAGTTTGGGGCCAAATGTAAAAATGTTTGATTGAAATAAGGAATAGTTTTATAAACTTCTGAGCAGCTAAAATAAGAATGCTATTCTTTAAACATTTGCAAATGGCAATTCAGTTATTTTAAGAGAAAAACAAAGAATGCAATTAACAAGTCTGTTTCTTTATAAATTTTGATCTTGTCCAGAGGCCAAAATAAATGTGCTCTTCAGTCATCATCAAACCTCTAATGGTTTCCCTCCATGAAAGGTCCAAAAATGACCTAGATAGCTGCCTTTTTAGGACACTGCCATAACTCTACCAAATTCTTCCACTAGGGCGCTGGCATCAGGGACAAAGCCCCACACTCACTAGCTGGCCAATGTTAAGGTGAGCCATGGAGGCTCCTGCAGCCTGTGATGAACCATGGTGGTGCTCCCTGCTTCTGAACACTTGGGTTGGGCTCCAGGGAAGAGTGGGGAAGCCTGCTTTGGAAGCATGGGGAGTCAGACTGCATTTGTGCAGGTGCGTGAGTTCACATTTTACAGTAGAGTTTGACAGTCAAAATTTACTTCTGTGGACCAGCTCCTCTTGAACTAGCTCGAAATCCCAAGTGGCTCAAAGTAAGGAAAACAAATTCTATTCTATCCTGGGAGATACACTATTCTTTATTCTGGGTGTCTATAGCCCTCTATGTCATACAGCCTGACCGAAGTACTCAGAGCTGCAAAAAATAATTTTGAAATATAAATTAAATCATGCCATACTTCTGTGCAAAACCATTCCATGGCATCTCCTTACTCTTAGGTTAAGTTTCAAAATCTTTACCACAGACTGCAAGACAGAATCTGTCTCCATTCTTATTTCCGTCCATGCTCTGTTCATTCACTGCACACTTCTCAAACATGCCAACGCAGCTTCAATCCCAACACCTTTGACACTGCTGCTTCCTTAGCCTAGCCCACTTGTACATAACCTTTTGCTTCATTTCATTAAGGTTCAAATGTTTCCTCCTCCAGATACCTTTCCTTGGTGCCTTATAGAAATAGGGCAATCTCTTTTATTCTCTTTTTTCCTTAAGTTGCCTTATTTTTCTTTATAGTATCTGCCACTTCTTGATATTGTATCATCATTTTAGTAATGTATTAGGTACAAAAGTACCATTTTCATAGGTTAAAATCTTAAAAAAATCTTAAGGGGTGCAGTCAAAGCATGTGACTTTTGGTTTTGGCTCAAGTCATGATCTCAGGGTTGTGGGATGGAGCCCAGGGTTGGGCTCTGCACTCTGTGTGGAGTCCACTTGAAATTTTCTCTCCCTCTGCTCCTCCCAGCCCTCAAATAAATACATCAATCTTTTTTTTTAAGTTAATTTCAGATACCTCTCCGGAGAATGCAAATAAAAAAACGAATCCTTTGTAAGTACAAAACATAAGCAATAAGTTCTACTGGAGAATTTAAAATCTAAAATTAAGTGGATTCACCATTTATTTGAGAATAGCTATGGGTCTTTAAAGTTCTTTTGCAAAAAATATAACTTTTAACTTCCTTGAAAAGGGATATTTTAAATCAATCTCTCCAGGACAGAATGCTGAAAAAATAAAACGCAACCACTCCAAACCTTCTCTCTACTGTTGAGCACAACACTATAATCATAAATCCACAGCACATGTTTCATAGTTCACAGCCACTGTTTTGTTTGTATATTGAACACACTGGTTTGCTTCTTTTGTGTTTCTTAAAAAAAGCAGTAGCTTATAAGAGAGGCTTCAAATCACATACGTGAGAGAAAACTTAAAAGCCAGATAGAATTTCATCTGCTAGGCTTATATCTTTTAAATTTATGAGGTAATGGAAGTCTTAAAACTTTTATGAATAAATAACAAATCAGTCAAACACACAGACCTCCTAAGACATCCTTTCTGGATAACATCTTCTAACTTAGCACTCAGTGATTACCATTCTATGTTCCATGCTAAGGTGCTCAAGGAAAACAACTTCATATTGAGTGAAATATACAAGTGCAGTGAATCTTTTTAAATTTGCATGTTGTTTTGGGAACCTTTTTAAAAGGAACTGTAAGCCAGCATATGGAAAGTTATAAATGTGGCCCAAGTCTGCCTGGAATCTAATTAGAGATGCCTTCCAGCTGCTGCCACTGCCTGGAGTCTCTACTTCTTCTTACTCGCTCCTTCCAAAATACCATGGAAAAGAAACTGAACAACAGCACTCCTGATGCAACTTGGACTTAGTGAGGTGGTTCAGTGAAAAAAGAGATGACACATCAACCACTTTATTGAATGCCCCTGTACATAAGGCATTGCTCTATGAAAATCCAGTCTAATTAGGGAGAGAGTTATAGTGCCAACATTAGGGTTAAATAAAAAAGTATGTGCATAACCAGTAGTACAATATTATCAATGTTATGACTAAAGATAAAATGTGGTCTAAGGTTTCCCTATGTGTACAGAAATTAAGAAATCCATTAGTAATTTTTCTATTTGTACCATGTTCCCCAAACCAGACACCTGTGATAATTATAGATGGTCTGCAAACCATTTGACAAATATCAGGCCCCTACATCACAGATTTTATATATTTTTTTCTATGGATTTTAACCTGAATATCTCATTGTTAGCTGTTACTTATATACAAATGCATGCATAACAGTGCTTAAGGTGAGGAGGGTTTGGAGAAAGGCAGACAGACATTGATCTGGATCTTTAAGGATAAATAAGACTTAAATGGGCAAGAGAAGATAAAAATGTACCACTTCCAATTTTTTAAAGATTTACTTTCCCCTAAATCCTGTTTTATTTTCTGCTATACCTTCACCCACATCCTCAAGCACATGTCTCACTATCTTGAAAATACCCTCTCTTTGAACCTGCCACTTTTTAAATCACCAGAATATTTCTCTCTTGCCTTTGTTTCAAAGTCAAACTTCTCTCACAAATTACACCACTCTCTTATTCTTATTCCACCAGCCCTTTTAGCAACCTCTCCAAAATCAAAGCCATTTGTGGTTTTAGTTTTTTGGGGGGGGGGTGATAAAAATGATGTCTTTCTTCTTAAAACAGCAACTTAAAAGCACTATAAAATTTTTAAAATAATAACTAGAACCGTCTAAAAAGAACATTTCTTTTCAGGCAAATGTTAAATTAGGTAATGTGCCTGAAATTGCTGTAGACATCTTTCTGAGTGGTTCACACAGAACATAAACCTCATAAGCCAACAGCACACTGTGGGGGAAAATAATTTCTGTTCACCCTCAATCCAGTGTTCTGTTATGTTAACAGCTTTACTTCTAAATATACATAACATTTCCTTTAAAAAATTCTTCTGTTTAATATTTCAAACGCACAGACTAGTTCTGATCTAGTGAATTGATTCCCTAATATTGAATCATTCTGGCCAAACATGAGTCAGAGTCATAAAGCTTTCTGAGACAGTCAGCTATTAAAATGTTAGGGACATATGTGAACCTGTGAACAATTTCACAGTCTCAAAGGAGACAGAATTTTTAGCTTGTATAAAAGACCAGAATAAGAGGGAAGTAAGATTTTACTGTTTTCATGTCTTACTTTTTCTGAATTTCAACATTTACTAGAGGAACCTCAGCTTGCTATAATTTTTTTATATAGGATTGACAATGATCATGTGTAGCATTTAAACAAAAATTTTACAGACATGTGCTATGTTTTAGTTTATATTTATTTACCATGATATTTTTTAGACCACTTGGCAACTACAATGGGATGGCAATGATGTGGGATTAATTATTTCACAGAATGTGTTTATATGGTTGCACATTATCAAAAGGCATTTGGTTTCTGGAAGCAGAATGCAAATATAAAGACAAGCAGCACAGTTTAAAGTCTGAATATTTGCCCCCTTGCATTTTGATTAATGTCTACTTTGATTAATGTTATATATTCTACCAGCCACCCAAACAGACCTTTCCAGAAAGTTTTGTAGTTTCCCTTCTTTCATTTCAAGCTATGTTCTTTGGGGATTCAGCAATATCCATTCTAATATGGATTATCTCTTGAAGTTTTGCTCTCTTTTCCATTCTTATTACTATGTCTTTCCAACTTTTCATTTCTCATTTTAGCAATTTCCTACTGATTTCACTACTACAGAATTACAGACATAATAATGAGGCAGTAGAGACATAGTAGGCATTTCATAGACTATGCATAGAAGGAGGACAAACTTTAAGTATTAGTTCTCAATAACTGTTCTTCAACATGCTTACCTATAACTTAGTAATTAAATAATAGCTTTCTGGTACTCTCTATTGGGCTACTGAAATGGCATTTGCAGACAAGAAAAGAAAAACACCTTGAAAGTCTGATATTACTTGGAAAGTCTTCACCCTACAGATAGTGTTGTTTCATTATTATTTTCCTTGTACTTCCACGTACCCTAGTTTGGATATGAAAGGCTTTCATGCCCCTGCACTATAGCATCACAATACCTTGGGATTATTGGTAATTACTAACTGCCTTGTCTTTAAAAACTATGATCAATTCTTTAAAAGCATCATGACAAACATCATAATTTGTAAAAACAAACAAACACAAAACTACATTGTAATCAAAATATTGACTTATACAAGATAGATTGAGAGATAGGCAGTGTTATGTTGCTACTGTGTCATTATTTTTACATTTCGTAACTAAATATTCTCTATTCTTGAGAATGACTGAACTGTCCACAAAGTACTCATTTGTAGCATTAAGTCAGTCACATACCTTTCTTGACCTGTTGGAAATAACTCCCAGAGTAGATAAAATAGGCCTGACTATCACAAACCATGGCCCAGGAAACCTGGAGATTGGGCAGAGGGGCTCTGAGCCTGCCTTCGAAGGAAGGGGTTGAGGCTAGGAACCTCTGCCAGGCTCTCTACTCTCATCTGTTTTATATATTGAGCTTTTCCATCAAAGGCCTCACTTGAATAAAAAGTTCCACCACAGAAAAAGAGTTTTGTAAGTTACAGAACAAGTTTCAAGTCCAACAAGGAAATAAATCAATTTATATGTGGCAGACAAACCTGTAAATTGGCCAGCTCCTTGAGGTCAAAAGGAAGCCCTGGGACAAAGCAGGAACTATGTGGATCCTACGTAGACAACTGGAGGCATGAGGCGACAGCCCTGATTCCAGGCCCAGAAAGGCCAGGAAAAGTCCTCAGCAATGGGAAGTGAGGCAACTCCTATAGGACAGGACAACATGGCTTCCCTGAAGTTTCCCACAAATATTTAAAATGAAGGGATTTTTGAGGAGAAATTTCAGATTGTAAAAGACTCTTGAGATTCAGTGTTCTTTAAGAAATAATTTTAAAAATTTCTCTTGCCTCAGTATGAAATTTTTTATAGTGTTTATCCTTCAAAATCCAAGAAAGGGAAAGTGTGGGATCACCATTAGGTCAGATGGAGGGTGGACCTTTCAATCTTAAGGTAACTGAGGTGAATGAATGAACGCACTGAAACAAACATTTATCTCACTAAAGCTTGTCTTCGTATCTGCACAGCTGCTAACTCTTTGCCCCAGAAAACAACACAGAAGCCAGCAGTGATACAACTTACTCAGGGTGGTTGATAAGTTATTTAGAGAACAGTTTTACTAATTCAGAGAACAAAAAGAATAGATCCGCAACATGGAAATTTTTTTTTTAATGACTGTTTTCTAAAAATAAAACAGTTGTTCTATTTTTAACTATTTGTAAACTAAGAGACAAAAGGAGCACACCTCAAATTAAAAAAAAAAATTTCTTACCAGAAATAAATCCTTAAAAGTCATAACTCCATAAATGCAGGTGAAGATTCAACCACCAAGTGCCACTCAGACAACTCTGACTTTGACATTAATCCAACTGAAAAGGAGAAACACATGTGCATGCACGTGTGTGTGTTTGTGGTGTATACCCCTGACATTTAATCTGTTTGAAGTAGCAGCATTTTTAGTGTAATGGCAATAGAGAGGAGTGTCCAGTTTATACATTGGCTGTGCTTGTTGGTTTCCTTTCTTCAGCAACCACCTGAGCAACTCTAATACTAGTAATGTGTTCTGTACTAATAATGGTAGGGTTTGTGTCTTCAAGTCTGAGGTGGCAAAGTGATGGGAATGGCGGTTTCACCTAGTTAATGACATTCTGGGCAACTCTGGGGCCAAAGGAGGCTCTGTTCCTGTTCTTGTCTTGACAGAGCCACCTCTTCCACATTCCCCTGTACTGCTTTATCTTTCCTTCCAAATGTTCGTAAGTGGCTGAGCTAGAATTAAAATGCAGATCTTCTAACTCCACCTACTATGCCCTTTTGTGGACCTTACTGCTAAATGAAAAAATGCATATGTTCTGGCACTCCTTCATATTGTAAAAACTCAGAAAGTCAGGCAAAGGAGAAGGGAGAAACAAAGGCTCTCATTTATTGGTGGCCTTTGAAGTGTAAAATGTAATTGCTGAAGGCATTCCTGTAATTTGTAATCAGTAGTAACTTCACCTGCTTGAGTGAGCACATTTTTTTTTTCCACTAATAGCAAAATGAATGACCTTAAAGTTGTCCTCAACTCTTTTTTCTCCCAAACTATTTATACTCCATAAAAATATTTTGTCTGCTCTACCTGTGGAGATTCTGTATACTCAGAATCTACTGCTTTCCATCACCCCTCTCCACAGCTTGCCATTTCCCCACATAGGGTAATGGATAATCTCTGTACCAGGGCTTCCTGTTACAAACCTTAAACTTACGTCTACAATCTATCCTCAACACAAGCACCAAAGCAATTCAATTAAAACTAAGTTAGGTCATGTCATGCCTCCGCTCCAAGCCTTCCATGGCTCCCATTTTGCTCACAGTCGCTATCCTGCCCAGGCCTGCGCTGCACTACAGATTCTGGCTCCTTTAATCACCTGGACCCCACCTCCTCTAACTGTCCCCTATCCTCCCTCTGATTAATCTAACTAGATGGGCCTCTTAATGACACCTGAACATATCAAAGGTGCTCCTACCACAAGGCCTATGCCTCTGCCCTTCTGTCTGCCCAGAGCACCAATGTAACAGGACTCCCTCTTTTACTTTTTTAAAATTTATTTATTTGACAGAGATTGATCACAAGAAGGCAGAGAGGCAGGCAGAGAGAGGGGGAAGCAGGCTCCCTAATGAGCAGAGAGCCTGATGCGGGACTCGATCCCAGGACCTGAGATCATAACCTGAGCTGAAGGCAGAGGCTTAACCCACTGAGCCACCCAGGCGCCCCCCTCTTACTTTCTTAATGAGGCTTTCCATGACCTCCACAACACTGCCCTCTTAACTCCCATTCCCTTTCTTGTCGTGTTTTCCTTCACAGAGCATAGCGTCCTCTAGCACACTGTGTTATTTCACTTCTTTGTATTTATCTCCTTGTACTAAAATATAAAAGTCACGAGAACAGGGATTTTTGTAGATTTGTGTTGACTGATACATCTCCCAGTGCCTGGAACAGTATCTGGCAAAGAGTAGGTGCTCAGTATTGAATGAATGAGTGCTGAATGAATCTTGGTGAAATAAAAACAAGAAGCCCAATTAAATCAAGGGTGATTACCTCTGAAACCATTAACTGGTAACGGAAAGCTTCAGGAAGGTTTACACATGAGTGTGACAAACTAGTCAATGTATAGTTTTCTCCTTCATAAGAACTTCTAAGGGTATGCATTTAACCTTGGGAGACTCCTTTGTAAGACTGAGAAATATTAACATTCTCCTTCCTCATAGATTTGTGATAAGGCTTAACATTTGTCTTATAAAATAAGACAAATTTTGTTTTGTTTTATTTTGTTGTTTTATTATTTTGGCATCTGTGATCACTCAGAGCCACATCAGAAAAGAGATCTAAGAAGTTCTGTTGTTAAAACCAAATCACTGAATTATTTCAGCAGATCTCAGACTGTTGACCCAAGTGACCTAATTTCATTTAAAGGTAAATGATGACAATGAATTCTTCAGCTAATTCAAACCAGCTAGAGCACTTTAAAAAAAATCAGGATATGTCTGAACTCATCCTAAAACTGATGCAAACTAGATCAAATTCTTAATGTATTGATTTAAACAAGACCTCAAAATAAATGTCCATTTTCTCCAAGTTGGCATTGTGATAGAAAGGTTCTAAAAGAGAACAATGTGCTAAAATATCTATATCTCCTAGCACCTTTGATTTCACGATTTAGTTCTCAGGAATTTGGTTGCTTTTGCTCTTGAGCCAATTGCTTTGCCCAAAATAGGAATCTTTTTTGTCATTCATTTTGTGGGAGAGCTGAAAGCACATTAATAGAGAAGCTGTCTCTTCCAGGAGCCAGATCCACGTAACCTGAAACAAGTCTTCAACTACAGAGGATATAAAGAAAGCTGCACGAATTAACTACACTTGCTACTTGGATGGCATTTAAATTAAACAGTCTTATGCATATAGTGGGTGTTAAATGGTGGAAGAAGACAAAAGAAAGAAGATGGTAATAAACAGTCATGGAGTCTTAGAGACCAAAATTGTATTGTAGTGTAACTCCACACTCATTGTGGTCCCCAGACCAGCAACTTCATTATCACGAGGCTGTTTACTGGCAATGAGGAATCTCAGGCCCCACTCAGGACCTTCCAAAACAAAATTTCTGGGTGGGACACTGAGGAATGAAGGCTTTAACAAGCTCTCCAGGTAATTCTTAGGCATTGCACTATTATGTATATCTTAAGTTCTAAATGTCTAATTATTAATATTTAAGAGGTTAGGGTCGATAATACATATGAAATAAATCCTTACAACTTTCCAAAGTGAAATTTAAACAACATTTTATAGGAAGTTATATTACTTCAAAACATAGTAACAAAAATAGAGCTGGGATTATATCTTAAATCCCTTTGAACCACTTAAATTCTTTGTTTCATCTCAATATGAGAAAGTATAGTGTGATTAACAATTTAAGTATTACAAATTTTGAAAGGTAAACTAATAGTGTCATCCTTAATTTAGATAGGAAACAAGTGAATAATAAGAACTTATCCCAATCTCCCCAAATTGTATGAGAAAACCAGTTTGAAAATGATTTCCTACTTTTTAGAATAGCTATATCTATTTTAGCCCGTTGTGGCTTTACTTGAATAAGATATTTATTAATTTCCATTCAAAAGAGTAGCTATGCAGCTATACTAAACCCATCTTGTCAACCATCTGAGTAATGTAGTGAAACAATCATAGTGTTAGGGTTGGATTTCTAGCCTCATTACTTACTATGGGATTTGGGCCAAGATATTTTACTTCTGTGAGCTTGATTTCTTCATATATAAAATGTAAGTAATAATAATTATCCTTGAGTTATGAGGTCTATATACATATTGGAAGGAAGAGAGATATATACATAGACATATTAGAGAATATATATTATAGAATGATATATATGTATGTGTATATATATACACATATGTATATAATTTCTTAACACTTGTTAAGTGCCAAATAAATGTTGCATCTCTATTCCCAAGATTTAATCTTCAACTAAACCTTTTAGTTAGAAAAATGTATGGTTAAATTATACTTCAGAGCATTGAAAGAAAACCAAACTAGAACCAAAGCAAAAAAGGAATAAAAAAGCCCAACCTGATTTCAAGTATTTGAGATTATATTTTCAAATACGTTAAAAATTATCTAAACTAACAAAACTTTCTTTATTTTTTTCCTATAGTGAGGGGAGGGGCAGAGGGAGACAGAATCTTAAGCATGTTCAATGCCCAGTGTGGAGCATGATGCGGGGCTCAATCTCACGACCCTGAGATCATAACATGAACTGAAATCAAAGGTCTTACCCTTAACTGACTGAGCCAGCCAAGTGCTCTAAACTAAAACATTTTAAATTTGATAAGTTCGATACACTCAGTTCACGTACTTTTATTACAGCCTATTCTGTGCAAAAACATGGTGTGTTCAAAGGATATAATACAGTCTTTAATTTTATTCTATTCAACCCTGAAGATAATTTTTTAAAGTCTGATAAAACAACTTAAAAATTCTAGAAGTCTTCAGATCCAAGATTATGACAAATCTTTTTATAAATTTCTAATAAATCACAGATTTATTAAAAATGTTAAAATTATAGATAATTTATAGTATACATTAACATTGTGCTATAGATTATTCATTATTACTTTTGTCAATGGAATTTTGAAGTAAGGTAATGAGCCCATGATTGGCAATTTGAGGAGATGAGAAATTTTGAAATAGTAGTTCTAAAGAATGGAACACATACTAAAGGAAGTTAAAAAAAAATCACTGGGCATTTTTGAGTGCCTATTTTGGATTTGTGATCATGAATTTAACTCAATTGATTGACTGCCAATCATTGATTGCTTGGCAATTGATTGCTACTCATCTTCCTGCTGCAATGTACCTCTCGGCTGGACCTTATTGGAAAATGAATGCTGCCAAACCATGCTCACAAAGCCTGTGTGGATACTGTGCATAGAAGAATCCAGTAATCCCATAAGGTCCAGTTAGTTTCCTCAGCCTCTTTCTCATCTAGGTCTGGTTCCCTTACCCTCTCCAATGACGTCTGAGAACAATCAAGTATTGAGAAAAGCACCGTATATCTCCTCAGCAAGGGGACAATGACCTAGTGATTATTTTCTGGCTTGTCTTCCCTATGAGGCCCAGGTGGTTAGTAGATTGGTGTTGGTGTTATGATAGCGAGGTATTATTATTGATTCTGTTTGGTCAGTGGAAAGAATATTCCTACCCATTGTCATAAAACTAATGGATTGGAAAAAATTACATGTGATATCCCTTTGAATTCTAAGAGTTCTAGCACTGTGTTGGCTGTCATAATTATACCCAAGAAAATGTGTATAAAGTCTACATAAGGTAAACCCAAAAGCTTCATGAGTATTGTCAGAGTTTTTGGTAAGGCTCTACACATCCCCAATTTGGAAAAAAAATTTAAAGAGTACTTGAAACTTTGGAAAGATTTTTACTTTTCTGTTCAAAATAAATGCCCTGTAGAATTCAGTTATACCTAAAACCAGAATGTATTTATTATCTATTATATGTCAAGCAATACTCTATATGTTTTCACCAACATGGTCTTGTTTAATAGGATAAACAAACCACAAAGTAATGGCCTGTTAGCTCCTATTCCTCTCATTTGATGAGACTCACCAGGCATGAGGTAATCTATCTAAAGTTTCACTGTAGGAGGGAACTGGTGTTTAGACCCAGGTCTTCCATCCTATGCCTACTGTCCTTCCCAGATAGCACACTGCTCCTCAAAAAACTTCCACTTAACATGGTTGCTTTCTCTGAACATGATAAAGTTAAAATTATAGTTGAACAATTGCTTAAAGTTCTTACCAATCTGAATATTTATGTCTACTTAACTCTATGAAATACAGTATCAAATCTCAGTTGACCAGCAATGGTGATTCAGTAAAATTATTGAAGAAATACTTATTGAGAGTCTGTTTATCAGCAGCCATTATTTGTGGGATAGCTTAAAGTTGTCCAGCATGAAGATAATAACCAAGATGATTAAGATTTATATAAACAAATAAATAAATTTATTTGTATGTGATAGGCTTCTATTCTCTATGTTCTATGTACAGAATACCACTTAATCCTCACAATAAACTCTTTGAGGTAGGTAGTGTAATTATCATAGTCATTTTCCCATGAGAAAATGAGGCATATATAACTTAAGTTACATGGCTGGTGTCTTACAGAATCCTTCCTTTTAATCAGTAGGAATTTTTGTGTGTTTTTTTTTTTTTAATAGACTATGTTATAAGAAGTTTACAGTTCAGGGGCACCTGGATGGCTCAGTTGGTTAAGCATCTGACTCTTGGTTTTACCTCACAGGTTGCAATCTCAGGGTGGTGAGATCGAGCCCCACACTGAGCACCATGCTCAGTGCAGAGTCTGCTTGAGAGTCTCTGCCTCTCCCTCTCCCTTTGCCCCTCCCTGCTTAAATAAATAAATAAATGAAATCTTTAAAAAGACAGAAGTTTACAGTTTAATGTATTGTTGTGCATTTTGGAATTGGAAGGAAATAGGTGCATAAATAATTACAAATATTATAAAAATACAAAGAGGATAGGCTGTAGGAAAAGAGAAGAATGCACTTGATCCTGCCTGGAGTAGGGTTAAGAAAATGATCAGAGAAGGATTGGAGAGAAGAGGAAAGTAGTAGAGGATCTGGAGGGATGCAACAAGTTGGAGAATTGAGGATATTCTATCAAAGGGAAATCTGCTTAGATGGAAACAGGGGGGTTGAGAGACATAGCCCTTGTGGGAAAGTACAAGTACCTTGGCAGTGATAATCCAGAGAAGGTATAAATGAGAATGTGTTGGGAGATTGCACCAGAATTTTATCAGAAGCCATATTTAGAAATCTTAGGAATAAGGCTTTAGACTATAGGTAATGGCAGTTTCTAAAAGATTTTAACCAGGGGAGTGGTGTGATTTTGACTGTGTTGAATTTTACCCGGGTCCTAGTATTATAGGCAGATACTGCAGGGAATATAGTCATTAAGAAGGTGACTGAAACAGTGGTCACAGAGCATATCAAATCTCAATGCCCATGAAGCCAAGAGCAATGTCTTAATTCAAAACAACTTATTGAGGATCTACTGAGCTGTAGACCCTGGGGTGAACTGGCATTCAAAGCTGAATGAGATATGTTAATGATATTCAGTAAAATTTTAGAGTTGTTTTCGATTGAAGGAATTTGAAGTAATTTATCACCAGCCTTTCCATTACCCTATTTCCATTTCTTCTCATTTAGTGTTGTACTCTTAATGTCATTGTTTAAATATGCATCTGCTTTCAGTTGTCACAAGCTTAGCAGGATTCCATCAGATTCTGCCAAGCATGATGACAACAACACACACAATTTCCAAGTGCAGAAATTTAAAAAAAATATGCCCCTAACCACCTTCTTGAACATCTCAGAACTAACAATATCATGTGAAAAAAATTTCTGTATAGAAATTAAAGCATATGAGATTTAATTTTAATTCTTTGCACTGATAGACTGAAATTGGAAAAGAGATATGACTGTGTCACAGAAAACTTAAAAAAAAACCCCAAACTATTCCTTTAAAGTTTGCATATGCTTAAAAATTACAGAGCTGTAGCTCTAACTTTAAAATAATTTTTACTTAGAAACTATATCATACTTAAAGGTTTTCACACTATTTTCACATATTAACTCAATTGATCAATTTAAGATTGACAATATAAATAATAACATTATTCCTTTTTTACAGATGAAATCATGGAATCCTAGAGAGGTTAAACTACTTGTTCAAGGTCAGTCAGGAATTTGTTCATTGAATCAACACTGTAATTCAGATTTCCTCACTATAAATTCTATGCTATTTCTGCTCTATTACATTGCCTGCCAGAGGGAAATAATCATTTATTCATCTATTCATTCATTTGTTCATTCACTCATTCTTCACACCTATACTTAGTGCCTATTAGTACAAAGCACTGTGAGATTTATGGAGATTATAAACCAGAGGCATGGGGTTCAGTGACAGCTATGAATGAGGTGGAAATCATGTGTAATAAGACAGTAATAGAAAAGATTATGAAAGGTCATCACTGGAATAAATTATTTCTGGCTAAGGAATCCTGGAAAGCTATACAGGAAAGGTAGTATTTTAGGTGAGTCTGAGTGGCTGGCATTTGGGCAAAGAGAGATAGGGCATGAATTCCAAGGAGTGGAAACACTGTGCAAAAGAAG
>RCUC01034278.1:0-11281 GCA_003697995.1 Taxidea taxus jeffersonii
TCATGTGCCAATGTTCAGTACGGCAGTATTCACAATGGCCAAAAGGTGAAAATAACTCATGTCCACCATCAGACAAATGAATAAACAAAATTTACTTACAATGGACTATTGAACTATGAGAAGGAATGGAGTTTTCTATGTTGTAATAAACCTTGAAAACCTAGGTAAGCTAGGCTCAAATGGAAAAATATAATTCCACTTCTACAAAATGCAAGAGACCAATTCATAGAGATAAATTAGATTAGCAGTTACCAGGGGTTGCGGTAGAAGGGAATGGAGAAGAATTGCTTAACATGGTTTCTTCTTGGGTTGGGAAATTTGGAAACAGTGGTTGTACAAGATTCTGAATGTAATACCATGGAACCATATGCTTGGTAGTGAAATGACACACTGGTTGTTTTGCCACAGTTTTTTAAGGTACATGCCTTCATTTGTGACTTCTTGAAAAGCAACTTCTAAAATGGTCAGCTTCCTTAAACAGGAGAAAAGTGAAGGAATCATTTGGATTGAAATAAATAGACCTGAGGAAATTCAAGACAAGTGAAACCGAAGGAACTATAAAACAAATGCTATTAAATGTCAAGTGAGTGTTTTGAGTATACTACTTCTGGTCAAAACTAGAAACAGAATTGGGAGAATGGCTAGCAGATTATGCTTTACCAACGTGAAGGAATAAATTGCAGCTGTTAGAATCCTAATAATAGAACCTGTAATGGAAAAAACAATGTATTACGAGACATAAAAGTATCATGATATAGAACCATGTGTAGGCTCTTTGTTAAAAATACATTCTACTGGGAGACAAATGAAAATAGTTCTAGGATTAAAATTGCTAGTGATTTCAACTGTTCTTTAAAGGAGAGATCTTGTCTGGCTCAATACCTTGGGTCTCCATTAATAGTGACCTATTAATTACCTGTTGGAGTTTTGAGCTACATTTTATCATGGAGCTCTATCAGTTCTACCCAGTTTTAATCTGATGAATTATCTAAATTGGTCTAACATGAAGTATAGCTAAGTCAGTAGTTTGGAGATATTAAATTCCAATTAAGTTTTGCCTGGGCTCCCCCTAAATATTCTCAATATCAAGACTTCAGGGTTCAATCTACAGACTATAGGACTGTAGAGTTGACCATGAGCTTAGGAATTCAGGAATCCAAACTTCTCACCATACAAGTGCGAAAATGGACACAGCCCATATGCCCATAAAAGCTGGATGATGGTCCAGGCTGCCTGGGTCTCAATACACTTTTCCTCTTGCCAGAGCAGCTTATTATCTGATACTGAACTCTGAATGGCAATGTATTATAGACAGAGGGACTTGATGCTGCAAAACCACTTTCAAATGTTTAGTTTATTGCACTAAATTAACAAAACCCATCATTATCTCTTATCTCCCTTTGAACTTTTAGGATCCTTTATACTGTAAGAATTATTTCAACCTTGAGGAATTGGACTTCAAAAGCTTCTAGAATGTAGTAATGTGGAAGAAGCTTCCTAAAGAACTATGAAAATGATTCGATTCAGATTTCTTATTTTATCCTTGTGAAAGATCTGTTAAAAGTCTATAAGCTAAACAGGCCCATTTTTGACCTGAAAAACAAAAGGAAATCAATCATAAGACCGCACCTTCTTGTATGATTGCTGTCTATTCGGTTCTACTTGCAACTAGGGCTGGGTTAAAAAACAACAACAAAAAAACCCTTTTGACTCATTGGTTCTCACCTGGTCTATTTCTATTTCTATCCTGTTTCAGACTGCTGAAACTCTGAATTGCTAAATATTAAGCAATTGTCTTTCCTGCCTTCAACCACCATGGAAAAAAAAGCAAATCATTCTGAAGATAGGCTATTTAGTGCTACTGTTTCCATAGGGTCTGTGAATTAGTTTATTCACCCAAGAACCATCCCTATTTCAAAATAATTATGGAGAGTTCATAAAGTTTCCAGGTTGGCAGACAGATAGGAGTTGCAGATAACACTGTACTTTGGTTAGACCAGTAAGAGCTTTCAGTGCTTTTCTCCGCATTTGACACCCAACTTGTTCTGAGTATGATTTTGAAGGTCGAATGGAGACCTAGAAATAAAATTCTTTGCTACTAGAACAAAAATATCTTTGTTCAGAAGCTTGCTAACAATTTTAGGTATTGAGACCGAAGAGTAGAAAATGGAATTATAGAGCTGGAAAGGATTATCAAATTTAATTTAATTCTAGACAAATGCATTGTGAGACCTAAGACTTTCTAAACTATTTCAAAAGAGCTCCAGGGAAATTAGTTGAGTCATCTTAGTTGTATTTTTCCTCTTTAATTCTGGTAGAGTTACTGATGGGCAGCGGTAACTTTCAAATATCATGATATTCCTTTATGTGAGAAGGTACCTTATTACCTTGACCAATTTGAAATGAAAACTGAAGAAATCAGGATTGACTCATTACTGGTCAGTTTTGCAAACATTGGTGGAATGCCTACTGTACTAGGGGCGAAGAGACGTTACTTACACAGACAAGACATGGCTCCTCCCTACCCTTAAGAAGTTAAGAGTCTGGTATATTCTGCATGTTGAACATATTGTGTACTTCTAGTGGAAATGCTTACATGCTTCCTTTAAAAATATGTGTACATGCAATGTACAAATCTGAAGTCTTGAACATGAAATACGGTCCAGGAGAATATACATTAAAAAGATTCAAATTCTAAACTGATAAATCAGGCAGTGCTTCTTGAGGTATACCAATTCCTGGGCTTTTCCATTTCTGTTGAACCAGGTTATCTGGGAATGGGCTCTAAGCATATGCATTTTACAGTAACTTTATTGTACTTCCATTGTTTCCTTACAGAAAAGTCCTCCTGTAGAGACACAATGGAAGTTCTCATCCAAGAGTGAAATAAATGGTCTTCAGTTATGGGTTATCACTTTGGCCTGTTTGACATTGTCTCAGAAACTGGTCTAGGAATGGTCACTAGGGATGGTTAGAGATACTATACTAACCAGATACTTCACTTTTACAGGTCAGTCTTACTGTTCAAGTTTTTGTTTTCTTTAACGTTCTTGACGTCTGGCTAAATGATAAAATACCTCAAAATAGGCAGGTGAACAAGTGGCAGGTAAGACCTTTCATTGAGGAAAGGGCTGGGCAGGGGCGGTTCTGAAGACCATAACCAGAATCTGAAAGTTTTCCTTTCCCCTGAGGAACATTCTCTATTAACACTGTTCTATAATAGCTTTCAATTTTACGAGAAATATAAACAGTCAAAGAAACCTCATTAATGAAAATATTTCTTGCTTGACTTAATAAGGCTCTCTCCTGCTGAGTTTAAAGCACCAAGTTACTGAAAAGACAAAAGTGTGACTTTTAGTTTTTGCCTGAAGTTAGAGAAATTCTCATAGAATGTCTCTTCATTCTTAGCTTCTGTGAATCAGCCTTAAACCAAACCTGTTACTATGGAAACCAACACTAAATCTGAACTGAAAAAGCTACCCTAGAGATGTGTATGCAAACCTTTATTTGCTGTACTTGGCCAAGTGAGGTCCTGTACATAAAACAGCTGGCCTAGGTAGACCTATTAAAGATGACTTACTGCAGGGGAAAAGCTACAAGGACCTATCAGGAAACCCTACTTCTCTCCCTCTTTTTATTTCTGTATCCCTTCTTTCTAGGTCTCCTCCATCCTTTTCTCATCCATTTACTTGGTTCATTCAAATAGCATAATTTATTTCCTGTGTATGGCTAAATACACTCCTGCTTGGTCTCTTATGTGTTGGATTCCTTGGTAAATGGCTTTAGGAGACAAATCAAAAGAAATAAGGTCTTCACGTATATGTGGGGAGCATGTGTGTTAAACCAGAATGATAGGGTTTGGTTGGTGAATTAGCATCTAAGAATGGTGATGCCGGAATAGAGTGGTTGGAGCCATACTAGAATGCCGGCAGGATAGCACAGGAAGGTGCTGGGCTGAAGAAGAGGAACCTTTCCCTTGGATTAGAGGAATCACAGATACATGGTTTCTGGCCCATTTACTAGGGATTCAGTAGCTGGTACCCAAAACAAAGACAAAACCAGCAGACCAAAGAAGACAACAAATGAGGATCAACTTTGTTCCAGACAGGTTTGAGTATCTTTCATTGGATGAAATGAAATTTTAATGAGCAAAAGCCTTTAAAAAACAAAAAACCCCAGATGGGTTAATATCAGAAGTAAAAAGCATCCCTGAATAAATAGACTGTGGGTTTCTATATCCTGGCTGGTTTCCGAAGTTGCTATATCGAATATGTAAACTAGGTGGTTTCCTTAAATGTGGTGGGAATTGGTCATGTCTTAACCATTTGAGTGTAGCCTGTATGGTTCCTCATATAAACCTTCAGTGGTTCATTTGGGAGTTAATAAAGGAACAGAGAAAAGAGATAGTATTGAAAGCGATCAGTCCATAGAACTAAATACATAAAAGGATAGTAGGTAAGGAATGAGAAATATTTTTGAATCAGGCCCATGTCCAGGCACGTGTGTATATGATCTTGAAGTTCCTCTCACTGATAAAACGAAATAAAATCCAGTGATCACAATCACCTAGAACAACCCATGAAAAGAGTTCTCTTACTAGTAATTCACAAATGGAGGACAGCTGATGGTTTAGTAAAAACAACTTGAAGAAGGCCAAAACAAGAGAAATGGCAGCAAAGGTTCGAAGTGCAAACAGGGTCAAAGGTTATCCAAGTGAAAGGGGACTGAGACGTTCTCAAAGGGCTGAAATCTGAGGGAGCTTTGCTTGGTACGATTCACTTGTTCCCCTCTGGCTTATGCTCTGCACTGAATGGTAATGGTGAGGGTCAAGGTTAGCTCAGACTGTGGGTGCTGGTTTGGAAAGGCAGGAGGGATGAAGGGTGAGTTTGCATTCTCTGTAGTCTGAGCTGCTGGATCCTCACATTGGGAAAGTACTCATGTATTACTTGAGGATGTTATTAGAGTCTCCTAGACATGACTGGGAAACAGAAAGGCTTTGGTGACCTTGAGCCATAAGAAGGGCAGCCAAAGCTGGATGGTGCTTTGAGGTGTGAAAATATGACAAAATGCAGCAAGCAAGGGTAGAGTCATTAGGGGGAGTTAATATAAATCAGAGTTGGATGGGGAGGAGTTGAAGACCCTTTGGGGAAGGACAGAAAGTAGAGACAAAACACAGAAGAACATGGATGATCCTGGAATACGTGTCTGGAAACCGAGAATTGAAACCCAAATTGGAAAGTAGAAGTAGGGAAAAGGGGAATTAGCCTTAATAGCCTTCTCACAGAGGAGAATGGGATGAGGACTTCTGGTTGGAGAATGAAAGTCTGAGGTTGAGAGAACCTAAATGGGGAAAAACTTGAAAGATCCACTAGGGATGGCCCAAAGGACTGACCACAATGGATGTCTAGGCAAAGTTGGAAACCAGAGATATGTGGCACCATGTGATTCAATGTGAGACTTTCTCTAGCAGCTGTTGGTTACATGGGTGCAGTGACCATAAGGGATGGTGGTCTAAGTGACCCAGGGTTGGGGTTTGGTTAGGGCAAGGAAGGAACAGGTACTAGGATGTGAAGGGTGCTGGTGATAACCTATGGGATGATCTACCCCAGCCTCTGACTTAAGGGTTCCTACCCTCCAGCCCAGAAGTGATGGGCAGATGTGGAGAAAGTGGAAGGCTCCCTAACCTGGAAGTAACCAACAGAGCCTGTGGGCAAGAAGGGGCAGTATATGGATGCTAGTCCTCTGCTCTCAATGTCCAGAAGTAACAGAAGTCTCAGCCCTGTTCCTCCTTTCCTTCCTCATTTTCCTTGAGAGAATGATCAAAAGAGCAGAACAGTCCATGAGGTAAGCCAAAGTAGCAGACTGACAAGGCATAAAGTGCTTCTTTACCACCAAATCACTTCTTAATTTTTCTCACCAGTTTCCAATTGCCCTGGAGAGTTTATGCTAAGTGCTGTTTTATTGAGCATATTGTCCCATAGCTATGGCTGAGTCTGCCATGCAGAAAGAAGTCAGCTGTCATTCTGGCAGGTTTTGAGCGACATGGGCCATTAAATGGCCTCATACCCATGGGCAAGAGTGCTGAAGGACAGCCAAGGATGTGTCCTCCAAGAGCATAGCCTCCCTGTGAGATTTCTAAGTAGGAAGTGCCACTCAGCAGGGCAGAGGTCCTTAAATTCTGCACCTGTGGGTGCAGGGGAAAGGACCATGGCCCTCTAAGAAATGAGAAGATGGGCTGAGGGGGTAGTGGCTCAGCAGAGCCTTTGTTTCAGGGCTGTGACAGTATGGCTGGTCCCTCAGCAGCTGTCTGGTGCCGTGATACTCCCGGGAGGGACTGCAGTCTCCATGTGGCTGTGAGCATCCCTGCTCCCAGACACTGGCCCACTTACCCGTGGACCCAGGTGGTACCCAGAGCTCCTTCCTAGCTGTCTGGATAAGACAGTGCTGTATGGGGAAAGCAAAATGAAAAACCACTTTGCTTCACCCAGGAGAGAAAATGAGCCAAGAAACCAAGGGAAAGGAAGAGATAGGTGAATTCCTCAAGTTTGCCTTTGTGTCCTGGTAGGTGCTAGCCTACACTGTGATCTCCCAGCTGTGGGAGAGAGCACAGGTAACCCATTTACCTCCTGTCCTGGTTGCTTAATGAGTCTCTGGATTCCACTTCTAGGCTGGCTGACTCCTAGCAATAAGCAAGTTGGGCATAAACCTGTCAGGTCCCAGAGGAGAGAATCCTAGGAGTCCTAAGATATTTTGTCTCAGGCAGTGGAGCTGGGAATCCCGCCACCTCCAAGCATGAAGGCCAACAGAACAGCTGATTCACTTTGTATTTTTTGCAACTATTTCAGAAGATAGGATATGATGGAAAAATTAAGCATAGTTCACTATTATTCTTTCTGGACCTAGATTGTGATTTTTAAAATGCTAATTGCTAAAATTTTAGGTAGTTAATATTTGTTTATATACATTTACTTTGTTCTACATAGAAGGAGCCTGTTCACAAAGACACAAAAATAGAAAAGACCAAAAAAGTACACAGGCATGCCCCCAAAAGACCTAGAAAGTTGATTTATAAAACTACATGGGATTTCAATAAAACCATCCCCCCATTCCCGCAACCCCCGAAACTAGATAGCAGCTGATTTTAAAACTCAAAGCATGTGAAAATAGTCATGAAAAGTCTAAGAATGAGGGAGTTGATCTAAGGTAATAAATGCCATTATACATTCTCAACTGAAAGTATACTCTGGGTAAAAGTAAACGAATCAACAGAAAAAGTCCAGAATTAAATCCAAATACATATGGGAACTTGGTTTATGATAAAGTGGAGTATCAAATTGTGGTCAAATAAAGGGTACATGAAAGACTAAAAAGAAAGACTAAAATCACAGGTTTAAATTCTAAATGGTTCAAAGACGATATAAAACTATAAAAGTAATGGAAGATTTTTTAACTTTGTAATGGGAAAGGCAATCTCAGTAATGACTGAAAATTCAGAAGACTTAAAGAACATACATAAAAAATCATATAAACAAAAATTCATTTGGAAAAACCCACCATTGTCAAATGATCAGTAACACATTGAGAATACCTAGATAAATTGTGAAAACAGACAAAAAGCGCAATCCTGCTAATTTGTTGGGAAGAAACCAAGAACCTCACAGAAACCTTTACATGTTGTAACACTTAGGACACAAACCCTATATTTACTCCATCCCGAAACCTCATGATCTAGGTACTATTACTAAAATTTATTCATTGGGAATAAATTTTCCCAATTAGAATTAGTTATTCTTAGAATAACCTCTCTAAGGTGCAGAGAGGTTAGTAACTTGCCGTATGTCACACAGCTTAGGCGTGACAGAGCCAGACAGTCTGGCTCCAGACTTGTGGCTTATTATAGCCAAGATCTATAACCAACCAACTAAACAAAATGGAAATTTGTTCATAGACCAAAGGTTGCTCAAAATCCTCTTTTAAAAAATTAAAGCTACACTGAGATTATTTTCACTGTTCCTCTAAGTTTCTTTAGAAATCTGCCTAAGAAAGGAAATTATTGTCTGCCTAAAGGCAAGTGTTGTACCTGGTGACCTAAGCATTCAATTGAGGAATTATGCAAAGATGTCAGTTTGTGGAGACAAAGGTTCTGAATAAATGTGACCTAGCTTGTCTTTATCCTATTACAAAAGTGGTGGTAATGTAGAGAACAGTAGGCGTGGATATCCTTGAGGGAGGAGGGAAAAAATTCTACTTGGGCTTGGGATACTTCAGAATGACTCCAAGGGGTGCAAGTATGTTTCTGAAATAGAAGAAAAAATTCTAATTGGGGTCTTTGCTTGTCCTATGATAACGTGAAAAATAGTCCTTTTCACTTTTTCTATCTAATCTGTACCTTTACCTGCCAAAGATAGAGACTTAAGTATTTTCTTTTCCTATGTGATGTTAGCAAGGCCGTTGTTGTGAGGAAAGTGTTTGCTTACTTTTTTATATCGTGGTGAAGTCACAGTTACCTCTGATCATGGGAATTGGGTTTATGAAGGGCTGATGAAATCCAGAAAATCCTAGGATCATTCTTAATCGAATGCGTCAATCTTTTCTGCCATCAGTTCTTTCCTCAGAGTTCACAAATAGAAAGTGCAATTGATTTGTAATTACGTTCATTTTCCTCCGAGTTGGATGAAAGCCTTGGCAACAGTAAAATGACCAAGCTGGTGGCAGGGAACAGGGGGACGCAGCAGCAAATCTCAGAAACACCAAGTGCAGGAAAACTTGAGTCATCTGGGCTGTGGTTCCCAAGGTTGCTGATTGTTAGATCCGAGCAAACTTAGAAGGTCATCCACCTTCTCCATGAAGCCTTCTCTCCCACACCACAGATGTTATGATGATCAAGAATGAAACATTTACAATATTTGTGACAGAACTATACAGAAAGCTACAGGGGAAAACAACAATTTGCTGTTTTTTCTAATTTCCCCTACTTGACAAATGTGAAGTCCTCAGATTCTTCCTGCTAGTAGATTCACCTAAATTATTCCTGTTTTACCAGAATGGGCTCAGACCATCCATACTACCCTGAAATCTTGCTTTTTGCACCTACAATCATAAACATTTTCTCCAGTTGACTATCCAATAACCCCACCTCAATATTCTTAAGAGCTAGAAAATGTTCTGTAATTAGGATAAAAACAATAAAGTGAACTACAATCCAGTGTTCTTTTCTGCTATTTTCCAAGACTTCTGAATTAAAGGTCCTTAGATCTACTTCTATTTTTCTGCAGGACAGATGGCCTGAAATAGGATTGGCAGGTCAGATTTTAATAACTTTGGCTACACTGTCCAAGAACAATTCATATTCACACAAATAAGATATGAGCCTACATAAGGCATCACTCTGGGTGTTTCTGCTTATTTTAATTGTGCCAATCAAATGAACAATGGTAATGCAATGTTTCAAATTACATTTCCATGACTGTTACAAAAACTAAGCATTTTCCAGTCCATTAGTTGTCCACTTCTCAGCATTTACTGTCCATTTCATGTTTCTGTTCATGTTTATATAATTTTTCCCTATTGGGCTGTCATTTTGTTTATTGACCTGTAGGTGCTCTTTGTATGTTAGGAATATCAACCCTTGGTCTGTTCATATGCACTGATACTTTCTTTTGACTTCACTTTTACTGATTTTTACCCATAGAACTTTTTCTTCTGTAGTAAGCAATGTCTCTATCTTTATAGTTTGTGTATTTCTTTGGCTTGCTTAAAAAGCTATTGCTCTACTATTTTAAAATTATAGAGAAGTCTAAATTGGGACTCAGGGTGAATGAGGAAAGAATACACCTAGTTGGATTACTTATGGTCTTCTAATATATCAGTGCAGTTATTGGGATGGGACTGCAAAAATAAAAAGAATGGAAAAGCCAAATAATTCAAACTGATAGGGATGGTGTGAAGGAAAGAATGGCTTTGTACCAGTCAGTAAATGCATGAAATAAGGTAAATGAACTGTTATAAAGGAAATACACGAAATAGAAGATGGGAAGAATAAAACTGATTTTTGTCAATTGTGATAGTAGTGCAGACAGGATGAATTTCTTTATCAAAAGGCAGAGGTAGCAAGATTGTGTTTTAAAAATGTGAACATATGAAAGGAACAAAGACATGACAGAAATGAAGAGATGAGAAAAGATGAAATGGAGAATTTCAAATGAGGAATAGGTATGGTAATGCTAGTTTCAAATAAGGCAGAACTCAAGGCCCAAAATCATGTCTCAGGGGTTAGGGAGATAGAAAATTGGAGTTAGGACTACCCAGGGTAGCCAGGATTTCAAGAATTAAGCTTCTGGAGTGAAGGGAAGAGAAGGAAGGTATTCCTGTGAGCCCTTTTCCCAGTTAGTCATTTACCAGTCCATTTGAGGGATTGAGAGGCTGAGTAGCTGAATAATCTGTGCTGAGGGGATGGGATTAGGATTTCAGAGTTCTTCAAAATGGAGAATACCTCAGGCTTTCATTTGAAAAAAGGAAGGCATGTACCTTAGGTGTAAGGATAAACTAAAAAACAGTGCTTATGAAAAGCCAGCCTAAAATAAACTCAGTCCCTAATTGAATTAAAGGGATTTATGGCAACTGCCTGATAAACTAAAGAACGCCTCTCTGAACAAGAATACTAACATTTTATTTCCTTTTTTTTCTTAACACAGTGTCCACTATTCAATTTAAAAAAATTACCAGGTATACTAATAGCCAAAGGGGAAAAGACCCCAGAAAACAGAATATCCCAGGTAATCAGCTGTCCAGACATCTGTGATTAACATTTGAGAAAACTGATAAAAACATGGAGAATTATTTCAGAACTAAATATTTAAAAAAATGGGAATCTTAAAACTAGAAGTACAGTGACCTATTAAGGCTGTAATACATTTGTGGAGCAGCAAATTTGAAATAGCTGGTGAGAGGATTAATAATCCAGAGAAGGGAGTAAAAGTACATGGACTAAAGATTTAAAGATGGAAAAATGTAGAAAAGTTATTTGAGTTGTAACCATGGGTAAAAATTCTATCATCTGGGAAACTGGAGTCTAAGAAATGTGTTGGAGGAAAGTTGTAGCAGAAGCAATTCTTGAAAAGATAATGGCCAAAAATATTGCTAAATTAACAAAAGCACCAAGCAAAAAATTAAAGAATGAATATAAACACTATGCAGGACAAACCCAAAACTAACAGACATCTGGGCACATTATAGTTAAATTTCATTTTTTTTTAAACATTTTATTTATTTATTTGACAGA
>RCUC01034279.1:0-10474 GCA_003697995.1 Taxidea taxus jeffersonii
AACTGCTTCTCTCCAATGTGAGAGCAGTACGAGGAAACCTTGCTTGGTATTTTGGAGAAACAGCAAAACAAAACAAAACAAAGCAATCTTATAGCTGAAGTAAACTGATTGACAGCAGTTAAATTCAGAGAGGGCAGGGAGCATGAGGCAGGCTATACACAGCCTTAGGGTTGGGAAAGCCTACATTTGAGGGAAAAGGGGATGTATTAAGCAAATAAGTCATCTTATCTGAATATCTATATACCTACCTAACTATCATCTGTCAATCTAAAATGTTTTAACTAGGATCATTCTTTCAGTTTTGTGAGAATAGATTTTATGTTGGATTCAGGTGGAAGTTGAATGACTAAATTGAAGGCTGTTGAAATCATCCAAGTAATGGAGGCATGATGAAGGGCATTAGCAGGAGCAATAGTAACAAGAGGCCATATTGTATATTTTACGGGGAATATTTTGAGGTTAGATTTAAGGATTTAAGGTTGAATTAAATATCTAATGTAAGAAAAAAAAAAAAAAGCCAAAGAAAACAAATGTGATTTCTTGACATGGAAAAGATTGGTGTGATCACATTGTTATTTTCGGGGTTGGGGCAGAAGTCGTGTGGTGGAAACTTGGGGAGAATGAAGAGTTAGAGAGAGCTCATATGCAACAAAATAAGAAAGGCAACATATATATAGAAAAACAATTAGACAGAAATGCAAATTCTCTTTTGATTGTTTCCATCTACTCAATAAAATGGGAGGGAAAGCCATGAGCTAAATGTAAGAATGAGAAAACAGGTACTACAAAGGTGAGGTAGGAAAAGAAGTACTTAAATAATCATTCAGGAAAATAGAGAAGATAATAAATTGGTCAATTTTAATGGATTTAAAGTGAGAGCAGTCAGCACATCCATGTATATTTTGATAACTGTTTCCAGTTATGCTGGAACATGTAAAGAATTATGGAAAATTGGATATAACTAAGAGTATCAGGCAAGTATGATGAAGATTAGGGCAAAGAATTGGAATCAATGGAATTAACTTAATATTAGACCATAAAGTCCAAGTTGAGACAGAAGAGAAAAGAACATGAGGTAGATAAAAGGCTGCAAAAATATTTCAATCAACACATTGGTTTTTTGGTGTTAACATTGTGACAGAGAATAAACTGAAAAGAATGAAGCTGTTGTCAGAGAATGGGATACATGAAATTGTTATAGAGGAGGTACAATTATTAAAAATGATATAAATTGCAAATGGTACATTCTACATCAGGCTGTGTTGTTTATTATGCAGCCACTAGCCACAAGTAGTTATGGAAATGAAAATTAACTAAAACTAAATAAAAGTAAAATTTAAATTTCTCAAGCACATCTGATTTGAAATTCCCTATGCCTATATATGACTAATGTCCATAGAGTGGACAGTGAAGAAATAGAACAAATCTACTATCACAGAAGTTTTTATCAGACAGTGTCAGTATGGAAAGATCATGGGAACAATTGGCTAGTATAAAAGGAAGAGAGGTTGTCATGCTATAGAAATGCCGGAGTGTTTTAAAAAAGAAGAAATGATAAAAATTTTGAAATGTCTATGAAGAGAAAGTACTTTTATCATCCTTTTGACCCGTACAAAAAATGTGATGCAATGCAGAGGGCTGCAAGGAAGACATTTGTTTTTTCACAAAGTTTTGGTTAGATCAAAAGGTGAAAAGATCATCCATACATGAGTTTAAAGATAGAGAAATTTTGCCGATAATGACTGATTTTTCAGAAGACAAAGTAACGAGGTTTAGGGAGCTGAAACAAGGTTGGGAGAAGGGGTCAGGAATTAGAATATTAAAGGCCTGAGAGACTCAGAGATCAGGAAAGATTAACAGAAATCAGAATCTGGGGATAAGAAATGGCTAAAATGTCTCACGCTTTTTATAGTAATTAACGTAAATATAAATAAAGGGCATGGTTGGCTTATCTTTGTGGTGTTAGATCCAGCTTATACTGTCTGTGAAAGCTGACTGTGCATATCTTACCAATTCTGTATTGAATGCTGTCATGTTAATAGCCTGAAATCAACTGTATTGGGAGTATTTACACTATGGAAATGAGCAAAAGTTACAAATCAGAGGTTTTTTTTCCCCTCTTGGCAAGCTGGTTTACCAGCACACCACTGGTAGTTCTACAGCTTGTCAAATTGCTGAGACTATAATGCTTGGTGGAGGAGGAAGAAGGCTCTGTTTCTTTCAGTAGAAGCACCTGTATATTCATTCTGATGGAAGTGTGGGAGCCATGGGATGTATAGTGTTAAAGGGGTCTACAACTACTTTAGTTCATTTTTGTAAAAGAACATAGAAATTGTAAATGTTTATGACCATAGGGTACAGCAAGACAAGACAGGCAGGTAGCTCTTTCTAGATCATGAAAGACTATTTATCATTACCATTTTTTTTTTTTTAAGGAGACAAGTGACCAATAAAATATTTTAAAGGAGGATGTAAATAATTAGATTTGTAAATTTAGATGCTCTTACACTAGAGGAGAAAGGGAGAAAAAGTATGGTTCTTTTTAGATTTCAAATAGGTAAACATCCTAATGTCATCAAAATTAATAGCTGTACCCAGATTCATGGAGATTCTTATCATTTGCATTACATACAAATGCCTTGCATTATATGCAATGCACTCAGGAAAGCAATTTGTGTTCAGCCCTAAGATATGCATGTTTCCTTATTGTCCTGGTGTAACTTTGTAAAAGGAAACTGATGGGACTCAATCTAGTCATTGGAATTTATTAGCCACAAGACATTCACTGCTCTTTAGAAATTAGAATTCCAATCCAAATTTTACTCAAAGAGACATATTTTCCCAAAGATTAAATAAACTCCAGTATCATCCTCTACTCTCTCCCCATTCTTGACCCCCCCACACCCATAGACAAGGAACAAAATGAAATGTAACAGTGGTAAAATCTATCATTTTTGATGTTTATTACATCTAATGGCTCTATACTTCCTTCTACATTCATGGACAGATTGGTTGCTGACATCAAGGCATACATTGTCCTACACAGAGTAAGTTTGACTGAGTTCTTAATTGAGCAAGGGGAGAAACAGATTTTGTGAAATAAACACTTACAGCAAAAGAAAAAGGAAAAAGGAAATCCTTAAAAAAGTTAACTGGCTATAAACAGTGGCAGAACTTGCACCATCAAAAGTATTCTTTGTGCCAGAATTTCCTCCAATTCTGATTATTAGATCTTTTGATTTGCATTATGATCCAGTAGCATTAACTTTCTGCAAGCATATTACATTTAATATTCTCCAAAACACATCCATTTGAAATTAATTTCCAGTTAATAAATCTCTTCATTTTTAATTATTCCTTTTCTATTCTTGTTATCCTGAATTACAGAGTTTTCTCTGATACCTGGTCATCCACTAGTAAATACTCACTATTACAGAATTTTTTTACCTTTTGTTTTCTTTTATTTTCTTTGCATTTACAATTTTAAGTTTCATATCTTTTCAAAACCTCTCATACAAAATCTCCTTCATTACCAAAAGCAAAACAACACAAATAAAAGTAAAATAACAAGTCAACGTAGGTGGAACAAAAATATATAATAGAGAAAGGGGAATAATAAATAAGAAAACAAGATCCATAAGAATGCTGACCATTAGTAAAAGTGGTACTAAGAAACTGATTTTATTTTATTTTTTAAAAGATTTTATTTATTTATTTGAGAGAGAGAGAGAGAGATCACAAGTAGGCAGAGAGGCAAGTAGAGAGAATCAGGCTCCCCGCCAAGCAGAGAGCCCAATGTGGGGCTCAATCCCAGGACCCCGGGATCATGACCTGAGCCAATGGCAGAGGCTTTAACCCAATGAACCCCCCAGGCACCCTAAGAAAGTGATTTTAAGTACAAACTGAAAAAACTACTACCAGGAGGTAGAAAAAAATTGAGTTGGTGCAGACTAGCAAGTATGTACAATGATTTGGGGGCAAGAAATAGCACTGCAAGCTTTACAAATAGAGAAAAATACAAGAGGCGATTAAGGCTTAAAGGGTAAATGGAACACACATCATGAAGAAGATATGTGTAGCAGAATGTACCATTTGCTTAGAGGTTTTTTTGTTTGTTTGTTTGTTTTGTTTTTCCTTTCTGCCATCATACACTGTGAGTAGTCCTATCCTATCGCTAAGCTTCCTTGCATGGCTTGATTTAATCAATATGATGTACACGGGAGTGAGAAATAGAGCAAGTTCTCAGTCAAGGTCTTAAGAGACCCTCTGAGCTTCTGATGTGAAATTATATGTTAAGTAGCTATGGCTTTTTCATCCCAGGACTAGAATGAAGATAACCTGGATCTGATCCTTGGCTAACTGTTAAGACCAGCCGAGGGCAAACAAACCATAACTAATCAATACATCCATGAATATAAAATAAATGATAATTGTTGGAAGCCACTAAGGTTTGGTGGATGTTTGCAATGCAGTAGAGCAGTTTCTGTTCATTTGTGTTTTTTCTAAAACTTATTAACTTAAAAATCTCTGGATTTTGAATCATGTTATATTTATATTTAAATTTAAATAAAGTTGCCATCTTTATTATATTGAATCCTTCAAGCCAAGCATATGGTTGTTCTTTCCATTTGTTCATCTTTCCTTTTGAGTGCATTGGTAGTAATGAATTATTTGCATATTGTTGTTGTAAATGTGTAAGAGTATAGCCTTAGGTATTTAACCTGCAAAAATGCTTGTTGTTATTGCATTCAATATTTATATAAAACTCTAATTAAACTTGGTTCAAAAAGAGAAGAAAGTTGACTCAAACAGATCTGAGTGTGTATGAGTGTTTTTCCCCCTTTGCTTTTAATTTTATATATTTTTGATTGATAAGAAAAGCATATTTAAATAATTTGGGGAAATATTTATATAGATATCAATCAGTTGAAAGTCCAGATGAATAAACATGAATAATTTTAAGCTGCTCTAGTGATAAAAATGCAAATTTAATTAAACAATGCTCTTTAGGAAACTTTTTGTTTGATTTAGAAAAAATGGATTAATAAAAATACTGAATGAATACATATATTTATTGCTTATATATGCTCAAAAGAATACACATTAAAAAATAGTAGGTCAATTTGTATTAAGAGGTATGTAAATTTTCATGCTTTTTATCAGATATATTGGTGTATCAGGACCAATGTACATCACCCCTTACGTTTGTTAAGCATCACTTCCCACAGAGGCCGTTGGTCATCTTGGCTCCCACTTCATTTCATAGCACATTTGGTTACACTGACTATGTTTAAGGTGAGTGCTGGGTCCTTTGCATGGCTTCTATGCTGCTCACCAGAGCACAAGCTAAGCACTGTCAAAGCTCAGTTCCTATTCAAGTCTCAGAAATGAGTTGGCCTGCACTACTTCTAGATTCAAATGAAACATGGATGGGACTGGAGGTTATGCTGAGTGAAATAAGTCAAGCAGAGAAAGTCAATAATCATATGGTTTCACTTACATGTGGAGCATAAGGAATAACATAGAAGACATTGGGAAATGGAGAGGAGAAGTGAGTTGGAGGAAGACGGGGGGAGACAAACCATGAGAGACTGTGAACTCTGAGAAACAAACAGGGCTTTGGGGGGGGGGGGGGGGGTTGGATGAGCCTGGTGGTGGGTATTAAGGAGGGCATGTATTGCATGGAGCACTGCGTGTGGTGCATAAACAATGAATTTTGGAACACACACACACAGACAAATAAATTAAATTAAATTTTTAAAAAATGTAACCTAGATTATGAGACCTAGATTTCTAAGATTCTCTCTGAAAATAGTTGATATATCCTAGAAGTATGTAGGAAATTAACACTTCTTGTGACAAACATTAGCTAAAGAGAGATAGAAGAAAGGAAGAATCGGCAGAAAAATTTGTCTTTCTTTCTCTTTCTGATGGACTATTTCAAGGCCCACTTGTCCCATGTGTTCTATTCAGAATATTCTACATACTCAAGACACTAGCTATATTTTCATGGGAAATAACATTTCACCCTGAATTCACAGACACTTTTCCTCAGCATCATTTCTAATTTCCCTCATTTGCTGCCCAGGAATTACCTTTCAATTAAAGCATTAACACATAAATTATGCAGCAGATTATTTTTTTCCCCAGAGAACCAAGATTAAGAGAACTATGAATTCTGAAAAATACTTTCTATTGGTATAAAAAGGGTTTATTATAAAACATGTATTTTTTGTTTTGTCTTTTTTTTAAGTACAGGACTGGGTATGGAGTCCAATGCCATGCTCAAAATAAAGATCTTGAGATTAAGACTTGAGCCAAGATGAAGAGTCAGACACTTAGCCAACTGAGCCATTCAGGTGCCCCCATAGAATGTATTTTTTAACATAATTTGTAAAACAATTTAAAAGTCAAAGGCATATTAAATACTTAATGGCAGATGATATTTTCACCATTTGTCTCCATCTATTGAGATTTTTCTCATCATGATGTAAAGAGGATATTCAATAATGTTAAGTGAAGCACATAGAAAATTATTTACACAGTATTTCAAAATTAGATAAATTAAAAATTAAAATAAAGAGGGCACTTGGGTGGCTCAGTTAAGTGTCTGCCTTTGACTCAGGTCATGATCTCAGGGTCCATTGATCTGGCTGCTCAGAAGAGAATCTGACCCACCCCCTCACCCCTCACCCCCACGTATGCTCTCTCTCAAATAAATAAGTGAATACATACAATCTTTTAAAAAAGTTTTCAATAAGGAGGAGGGGCAAGATGGCAGAGAAGTAGGAGACCCTGTTTCAACCAGTCTCCTATAGTGAACTAATTATCTACCAGAACATTCTGAACACCCATGAAATCATCCTGAGATGTAGCATTATAAACTTCTGGATTTCTATGGGGGGCAGAAGACACCAGTGGAGAGGTAAAACAGAGTGGGAAGTATTGGCCTGATATCAGAAGATAAACAGAAATGGGAGAGAGTCACCAAAACTAATACATTGGAAAGTATTACCCCAATATGAGAGTGCCCTGTGATTGGGAACCAGCATTAACTTGGAGTCTGGTTAAAAGCACTCAAAAAGAGCAAAAGATCTGAAGGGCCAACTGGTGAAATTGGGCAGTCATGGGCATGGGCCTAAGCCCACAGACCAACGACGGCCACCGCTGGTGACCATCCATACCAGAGAATTTGGCAGAGCCTCCAGTTGCTAGTCCATGAGCCCCTGGGGTCGTGCGGCTTGCACCACCACTTGGCTGGGCACACTCCCATCCCCACATGAAGGAGTCTGGTGTGGTTGCTAGCCAGTCAAGAAAACAAAAAGGCAACCCACAGAATGGGTGAAGATATTTGTAAATGATATTACAGACAAACGGCTGATATCCAAGATCTATAAAGAACTCCTCAAACTCAACACACACAAAACAGATAGTTATGTCAAAAGATGGGCAGAAGACATGAACAGACACTTCTCCAAAGAAGACACACAAATGGCTGACACATGAAAAAATATTCATCAGCATTAGCCATCAGGGAAATTCAAATCAAAAACACACTGAGATACCACCTTACACCAGTTAGAATGGCCAAAATTAACAAGACATTAAACAAGTGTTGGAGAGGATGTGGAAAAAGGGGAACCCTCTTACACTGTTAGTAGGAATGCAAGTTGGTGCAGCCACTTTTGAAAACAGTGTGGAGATTCCTTAAAAATTAAAAATAGGGCTACCCTATGACCGTGCAATTGTATCACTGGATATTTACCCCAAAGATACAGATGAAGTGAAAAGAAGGGCCACCTGTTCCCCAATGTTCATAGCAGCAATGGCTAAAGTCACCAAACTGTGAAAAGAACCAATATGCCCTTCAATGCACAAATGGATAAAGAAGATATGGTTCATATATACAATTGAGTATTATGTCTCCATCAGAAAGGATTAATACTCAACTTTTGTATCAATATGGATGGGATTGGAAGAGATTATGCTGAGTGAAATAAGTGAAGCAGGAAGAGTCAATTATCATATGGTTTCACTTACTTGTGGAGCATAAGAAATAACATGGAGGACATTGGAGATGGGGAGAAGTGAGTTGGGGGAAATCAAAGGAGGAGACAAACCTTGAGAGACTGTCGACTCTGAGAAACAACCTGTGGGTTTTGGAGGGGAGGTAAGTCAGGGTTTGGGTGAGTAGGTATTGTGGAGGGCACATATTGCGTGGAGCACTGGGTGAGATGCATAAACAATGAATTTTGGAACACGCACACACACACACACACACACACACACACACTGAATTAAATTAAATTAAATTTTTAAAAAGGAAAGAAAAAGAAAGAGAAAACCAAAGCTGGTGGCATCACAATTTTGGGTCTCAAATTATATTACAACACTGAAATCATAAAGTAGATATTTTCTAGTGTATCATTTTAGTTCCTTGTTTGATTTTTTTTTACTATATCTTTTATTTTCTTTGTGTTTTTTTTTTTTCCAGAGATTTCAATATGCATCTTTCAGAATATACTCTGGGCTAATACTAACTGAATTACAATAAAATGTAGCAAATTTGCTCTAATGTAAAAAAATCAATAACGTTGGTGGAAATACACAAAAATATTAACTTATTTTCTCAGATGAAAAAACTTTTTTCATCTTTTTATATTTTCTTTGCTCTTCTAAACAACACAGGATATTATTTTTGATATGTTTAGTAGCAGTTCTCTAATTTTGGAAGCCCAAATTCAAACTTGTATTTGGCTAGTTATATTACATGAGGAATAATAACAATGTGGTGAAACACTTTGAATCATCCTCTGAAAGTTTTGGGTAAAATCCTAAACATTGCATAAAAATGCAAAGTAATGCAGTGCTCTAGAGGCATGAAAACAGCTTTGTTCTATAAACTGGAACAAGTCTTCAAGGCTCAGAAACCAGGCATTTTTACTATGATTTAGAATACGAACCAATTCATAAAATGCAACAAACTATAAACTCATAAACATTAATCTTCAGAATGAAAGCCCAGAATACACCAAAGTAAGAATAAATACATAATAGAATAAAGAATAAAAGTTTAAAAATAATGAAGTATAAAGATAGTTGCTTATATATATTACCTTACATAATTTGTTTCATAGAAATAGTATTCCTTTAATTTTGACTTTAATAATATATAATATTATTTATATATTTTATAATATTATAAAATATTTATATAATAAATATAATATATAATATAATATATATATTGCTTTATATAATAAATTTAATATATTCCTTACAACATAAATTATAAAACTCACTAAATACAAAAATATAAATTTCCTCAAACTGTATTCTATAGTAAGGGTCTTCTAAGCTATTTTTTTCTTAATTATTCCATATGTATATGTTATTGCAGATATTCTACAGACTCTGTGATATGAATTATATAAAGGGAATGTTGACAAGATGATTGCTTTCAAGTCTCAAATATGAAGATTCCTAGGCTGCAATTTGCTCTTCCTAGACATGCTAAATTATTTTTTATCTGCCCATGCCTATATTTTTACTGCTCTATTTCTCAGTAGAAGATAAATATGATCATGATTGGTATATTCAGTTGTTACTGAAAAGATTATGTGTGATCAAAAATCTTCACACTGTGAGATTTACTGGAAAAAATATTTTGTTTCATAATGGCAGCTGTTACTTTCAAGATTTTTTAGGTTTTATCCTGTGGAAGAGTTTTACTGTTTGCCTTCATAACAATCAGATTCATTTTTCTTTCCTTAACTTGTACAATGACCACTTAGTATAAGAATTGCTATTCAAAACACTGATGGTAACATCAAAAAATGCAGTGATCACTCAACAATAAAATATAAGATTTTCAGGGTATTAATATCACCTGTACCTCCTCTCTCTCTCTCTTTCATAGGCATAATGATTAAAATGTCCCAGTTACTCACTTCTTTGTGTTGAGGCACTTGTTAAAGAACAAGTATTGAGAAAAAAAAAAATAATACTTCTATTTTCCTTCCAAGAATTCTACTTCAATCTTAGGGCTGGGCCTAAAACAGAAATAAAGGGATTTATATGTGTTGCATCTCTGAAGAGTGATGATATTGGTGGGAGGATTTTCTTTTACGTGAAGAAGGAAATATGAAAAATGAGTCATCATAATTGTACTTATTTTTTTATATCACAGTTTTGACAACCTGATCTAATAGGCTTGTGCACTAAAACTGTAGATGATTAATTATTTCATTACCACTTTACATTGCAAAGGTCTTGATATTTCAAAATGCAACCTCTTTCATATTCTTCTGAATCATATTATGGTCATCAGTAAACAATGAATCTCGACAGATTGCTTTGTGATCTACTACATTTGACCTTAAATAACAAAATACCTCAAACACAAATATATTAAAATTACTTACTGACTTTGCTTGCCTCCCTAAACTATACTTTCCTTGAGAGAAAAAAAAAA
>RCUC01034333.1:0-23673 GCA_003697995.1 Taxidea taxus jeffersonii
CCCCCCGGAAATTAGCTGACCCCATCCAGAGCTGAAGAACTCCACAGACAGCCCACGGAAATAGGAGGCAAGTAAATGTTTTAAGCCATTCAGTTTTGGGGTGGTTTGTTACATAGCACAAGCTACCTACAGCAGACCTTCCGGAGCCTACAGTACAGTACAGTTCCATGTACCATTCTAACTCCTGGGTGCTTGTCTGCCGGGTTTCTGTGGCCAGCCTGAGAAACATATGTTGTAAAGGCATTTTGAAATAAACACACACATGCCCCCCCGCCAAGCCCTGTGCCTTGGCCAACCAGTTTTTCTAAAGAGAGCAAAACCCCCTCAAGACATTTCTGTTAAAAACAGCTTAAGAGGAAAAGCTTCTTGGTATAATTATAGACACACAGATGGGATCTAGAAGCTGGAACATAACAAGCAGAAAACTTTGTGGGTAGAAGGGACATTAAGACACAGGGGCAGGCTCTCGACAATCACAAGCTTCTACTCATGCAACTTGGGACCGATTAGGCCAAGGGGCTAGAACCGACTCAAGACCAGCTCCTCTGAAAAATTTCCTCAGCTCATCTCACTGACATCCACGTCTTCTGGCTGACTTCCTCCACCCAGAGTATGTATTTAGGTTTGAGATCACCTATGACCCCGGATCGACCACGTGCGCATCTGCGTCTCGTCGACTGAACAAAATGCTAAATTCTTTGACAGTAGAAACCTGCCTCCACCCCCTCACAACACCTAGCAAAGTTCCAGGCACAAATTAGGCACTCAAGAAAATCTCAGCAGGTTGCATAAAACTAAGCCGTGCATTTTTAGAAAACCAGTGGTCATTACATGAAGCAAATATGCCAAATTAGAAATGAATGCGTGTTGCATACCCATGGGGAGGCAGCACGAGCAAGAGGGCCAAGAACACGGCCTCTAACGCCACACTGGCTGCTGCGAGGGAACCAAAACCCTTCAAATAACTAACTGCACCTCAGTTTCCTCATCTGGAAACAGTGGTAACAAAAGCAGTTATCCTGTGGTGCTGTCAGAGCTGTGGTAAGAAATGTCAAGTACTGTATCTAGAGCACGAGATACTACCTAGCAAGAAAAAGGAGCAAACTTCAGAAACGTCACCCTCCAGGAAAGAAGCCAGTCACAAAAGATCACCTGGTACACGATACCATCTCTACGGAGTTCCCAGAAAAGGCAAATTCACAGAGGCACAGGAAGGAGCTCAGTGGCTGCCTGCACTGGGCTGGGATGGGGGAATGACTGTAAATGGGCAGAAGAGGTGAGAGAGGGGCGTCCAGCTGGCGCAGTCCGCTAAGTATCCGACTCTTGATTTGGGCCCAGGTTGTGATCTCGGGGTCATGAGATCGAGCCCCACGTCAGCCTCCACGCTCAACAGGGAGTCTGCTGGAGGTTCTCTCTCTCACCCTCTGCACCTCCCCCTGCTCACACAAGCTCCTCCTCAAATAAAAAAACTTAAAAAAAAAAAAGAGGTGAAAGAAATGTTCTACAAATCAGATTGAGATGATGGTAGTACCATGCGGTTAACTTACCCCAAATCACCGCACAGCAGGTGAGAACAGGTGAATTTTACGGTATGTAAATTATACCTGAATAAAGCTGCTTGAAAACCACGTAAAGTGGCGGGGCGCCTGGCTAACTCAGTACAGCACGTGACTCTTGATCTCCAAGGGGTGAGTTTAAGCCCCATGTTGGGCACAGAGACTACCTTAAAGGAAAAGAAGTGTCAAGGGCTTAGAGAAGAGTGTCTGGCCCAGAATGAGGACCATATAAAAGTATTTATCAGGGGCACCTGGGTGGCTCAGTGGGTTAAGCCTCTGCCTTCGGCTCAGGTCATGATCTCAGGGTCCTGGGATCGAGCCCCGAATAGGGCTCTCTGCTTGGCGAGGAGCCTGCTTCGCCCTCGTTCTCTGCCTGCTTCTCTGCCTACTTGTGATCTCTGTCTGTCAAATAAGTAAGTAAAATCTTTTTTAAAAAGTGTTTATCAGATCAAATAAATAAGCATTGTTCTTGGGAAAAGCTGGGCACAGCCCAGTCCCCAAGGATGCTGAGCCACTCTGGTCCGTCTGACCCTTTGCCTACCCCACCTCCTCATCGCGGGGATCTAAAGCCGGGATGCTCTTCCCAAGAGTCCAGGATGCTGCTAAGCCAGCCATATGTGTCTCCTTTGGCTCCTACCATCCCTCCGACTGCCAAAACGCTACGCAGTTTATTAAATGCCTCTTGTTTATGTAGCTCGTGATGCCAAGCTGTATTTTATTATACTGAGCCAACTGCTCTTCTGCAAGGTTTTCGGGGGTGGGGGTGGTGGTGAAGAGAGGTGTTAGGAGGAGGGAATGATCACACTATTGAGAGAGGGAGATTCCTTACAACCACGACTCCAGAAACAGCTGCTGATTACTCACAGAAGCGCACACATCCCTGCCCTCGACAAATGTCATGCCCTGGGTTGTCTCTGACCCTGCTCAGAATCTGGACAGCATCCCCTTAGGTGGAAAGAAGGAAGGAGCTTGGGAGGGAGGAGAGAGTTGGAAACAGACAGGAGTCCTGAGCAGAAAGTTCCTGCCAACGCGTGTCTTTACCATCTTGCCCCCAAATCATCTGCGTGGAGCCCTTCACGCGGTGAAGGTGAAGCTAAAACTTCACCCTGTTTTATCTCCCACCCTGCTGCAGGAGCTGGCCCATTCGCTCTGGTCCCATCAGGTCCGATGCTCAGATGCCCCCCGTTTCCCACATCAGTGCTGGTGGCGCCTATCTTCCCGGCCACCTAAGCGCATCCATCCCAGTTTTGTGAGAGGGCATGAAACAGGACTCCATCTCCCCACAGCCTCCTCAGACTTGGCAAAATGGCTTCCTGGAGTCATGCCCAGACCTCGTATGACCAACCCACTTCCCCCACTCGATGTCAGCGTGCATGCGATGATTCAAGGATTATTTACTGAGCGCCCACATGTGATGAAACCTGGGTTCCAACCCCAGCAGTGTTTCTCAAACTTGAGCGTGCATTGGCATCACCTGGAGAGACGCTGACACCCAAATTTCTGAGCCCTACCCTCAGAGCTGCTAATTCAGTAGGTCTGAGGGTGAGGCCTGGATTCAGCATTCCTAGGAAGCTCGCAGGTGATGCCAATGCTGCTGGTTCGTGGACCACCCTGGGAGGGGCATCGTCCTAGAGATTATAGTGAGTAACAGTGGAACTTGCCTCAGGTGGCTGATGACCCCTTCCTGGACAGAAGACACATGTGAGCACACAAAACCACACCGAGCCGAGCTGTAACATTGCATAACACCATGTAAAACCAGGTAAGTCTTAGCCTTAGGAGAGAGCCAGACAGCATGTAAGGGGAACTGAGGGAATGGGTTGAACTGCATATATCTACACAAAGGACTTCTTCTTGGGCAAAGACCACACCTTACTCGTTTTTCTGCTTTTAACACCTAATACAATGCCTGGTACACAGTAAATGCTCAATGGAATGTTCAGGAAATGAATGAGCAATGAAAGAACCTTCACCCATTAAACCGTGTGAAATGAAGTTTCACGTCTGGTAGCATGTTTCTCTGCCTTACCAAAAACCAGTGATCCTAGGAAATAATCATTTTAGTACTTAAGATTTTGATGTCAGGCTATTAATTTGATTTTGCCTAAAATATCTAACTTACCAAAAAATGTACTAAAACTTGGTCTTTAGAAATCAGTGAGTCAACAAACAGTGAAAGACCACAAGGACTGTGCCTAGAATATTCTGTGCCAGATTCCACAGTGAGCATGGCATATGTGGTTCCTGACCTCCGAAAGCCGAAAGTCTGAATTTCTTCTACAGATGATATTCTCCATACCTGAGTTCAAAGCCCACTGGCTAGTCAAAATGCCAAAGTCTCTGGGTCTGAATCCTACTTTGCTGGCTATGGGTCTTGGGGTCAATTACTTAACCTCTCTGGGCTTCTTCCTCATCCTTGAAACGTGGATCATAGTGGAGCCGCCATCAAAGGGCCAGAGGGAAGATCAAGTTCACTGATGTCACCCACTTACAACAGAAAGTGGCTGTTAAACATGCACTCATTTTCATTACCATCATCATCATTACTATCTCCATCATCACCAAAAGCGAACCCCTGCCTCCAAGGTGCACAAGACGCTATCATCAGCTTATAAAGTGTTGATGTGAGAAGCGAGGAGAGGAAGCAAAGTGGGGATCTGATCCCTCAAAATGCCCAGCCCAGTCTCACGGCTTCTTGCACCACCCCGATTTTTCCTGCTCCCCTCCAATCCGCTTTCGCAACAGCTTCTTGAAACATCCAACCCGCTTACACATCAGGGCCATCGCTGTGATGGCTCGAGTCCAGGACCAAGCTGGCAGGATCAAGGGAAGACAGGCCCCTCTCATTCAGCCGCACACAGTTGGCTTGTCACCCTTTTGGAAACCAGTGACTCAGACGTAACTCTCCTGCAAGGTGGCAGCTGGTGGGCTTTGGCAAAGCACACAAAGGGAGCACATTCTCTCTCCCAGTGACCCAGGGCACCAAGGAGAAGGTCTTAACACAGTTCTCATTCACGCTTTAGCCTAATTAAAATGGCATTACCAGTTTCAATGGAGGTTTCTTCTGCTAGCAGCAACCGGTTCTCCTCTCTGCAGTTTGTTCTTGTTTTCGGAGTTTATTGATCCCCAGCGCAGATTTGAGGAAGCTTGGATTGGGGGATAGTGGCTCGGCTCGCTTTCCTCTCTCCCCTGCCCTGTCTGAGACCCCACGACTGCGACAATTATTTGCAGTCTCTGTTTATCTAAACTGGCTCAGAGGCCTCGCAATGGGCACATCTTTATAAATCCACGAAGGGATTTACCAAACGGACTTTATTCTATAATTTAGCCCGAGACTTCCCAGGGGCCAGGAACCCACATTTCATAAAACCCAGACCCCCTTGGCCTGCCCACCTCAAAAATACACAGTGTCCACTCTGCAATGTGGCGGGCTGGAGGTGACAGGTAACAAGCTGGATCTCATGTCCCCTCCGCAAATTCTTCATTTCTTCCTCTCATGAGGGGGCTACTAGTCTGCAACAATTGCCAGGAAATCCTGTGAATAACTCAGTTTTCCCTGCCTTGTTCACATGCCACATGCCACCTTGCAGTCCATGGCACGCCACCCCTTTGAAGTGATACGGTGGCATTTAGGGAGGGGTTCAACCGCCCCATTGAGCCAAACAGTTCAACTCCAAGGTGAGATTTACAGGGACAGTCTACGGCCATACCACCCTGAACGCGCCCGATCTCGTCTAATCTCGGAAGCTAAGCAGGGTCGGGCCTGGTTAGTACTTGGATGGGAGATTTACAGGGACAGTAAGAGATTAAATGATACCCCAGTAAATCTACTACCAAGACCCCCTGGCCTTTTCTCACCCTGTGGTCTTTATTCTTTTATCCATTGGCTGTATTCATCACACTCTTACTGAGTACCAAAGCGAACTGGAAACAGCAGCTGGTTAGGGGCGTGGGCTTTGGGTTCAAGCAGACCTGCTCAGTTTGCAGTTCTACCGCTCCACTGGCCCTGAGGGTGGCCAAGTCAACGGGCTTCTCGAAGCCTCAGTTGCCCGCTGCCATTGAGCGTGGGGGTCAGAGCTAAGAGAGGCCGCATATGTAAACTGGTTGGCAAGAGGGATGAGCTGTGAGGTACATGATGATCGTGATGGTGATGTGATGAGGAGGACACAGAGGAGGACCACTCTTGGGTCTTGGGAGGTAGCCTGTGATAGCTACTGAGATGGCGGTTTGTCTAGATCAATAGCTAAATTTCTTGCCTAACTCCACAATTCCCGGCCGTCTTAGGGATGAGAAACTGCATTTGATCCCTCTAAACCCTTGGGATTCCAGCTCCCATGTTGTGGGGAGGCCAGCCCCTAACAAGGGAAATCAAGGAGGGGATTCCATTTTGCTTTTCTCTCTTACCCATGATCCCCTCTGTCCTGGGACCATCTAGGAGCAAGTCTTGGTCCAAATATGCCAGGTACACCCGGCATAAAGCATACCTCAACTCTTCCTCACGTCAATGAACATTCGGTGGGAAGATAAGAAGAAATCACCACGAGGCCCTTGTGATGGAGTCGGCAGGGGCCTTATGCCATTCCCTTGAACTCTCACCAAGTGTTTCTTCTCCACATGTTTTCATACCATATGACACTCCTAAGAATTCTAAGGAGGGCACTCACTGAACTCACCTAGCAGATCGGGAAGCTGAAGTGGACAGAGGCAACATGGCCCTCCCAAGGTCACACATCTGTCACCGCAACAGTAAAAGTTAGCACCTCAGTCTCCTGATGCCAACCTTGTGCTCTTCCCTTCCCCCAGGCTTCAAGCCAACATTCAGCTGCTAAACTGAGCTTACAAACTCCTTGCCAGCAGAGTAAGAGGATGGACTGCCTGTTACTCAAATAGGGGAGGAGTCAGTAGTCCCGAGTCTAGGTATGGAGGGAGCTGACCCACATTAATGTCCACCTGGAATGGGATTGGCAGTAGCTCAGGACGCTGAAAAAGCTGGGGCCCAGGAAGAGTTCTCCACTCATCTCCCATGTGTGTCTTCTGTGGCTCCTTCCATCCTGAGTTTGTCCCTCCATCCCATGCACCCAGCAGCTGCTCTTACTAGGATCTCCAATGGGGAAGGCATAGACAACCCAGCCCAAACGAGCTCCAATGGTATCAAATGGCCCATAAATCCATAGGGCCCCAACGACTCAGACTTGGACTCCTACACAAAACAAGCCCACCCTACTTCCTCTTAAACTAGGGAAGGGAGGCAACAACTTAAGCTTGCCGGCCTCATAACAGTCCACAATACAAAAACATGTCACCCCAGAAGACATGCACCCCACAGAACACATTCATACACACACCAGGGGGTAGGTGCGACACAGTGGCTTTAACTGAAAGTCTCCTGCCACCATCCTCTTTAAATTAGTGTTCTACTCCCTGTGTAGCTTTGTCCCTTGACTACAAGCCACCTGAATCACTCTCCCCAGGACCACGGCAGGATGTCAGCCTCAGGCTTCTTTCCTTCAGACTAATACACATCCAGAGAACTCCAGTGAATCAGAGACCCCAGAGTGAGCAGTGGCTTCCACAGTGAGTATGTCCTCAGCGGATTCTTTCCTCGAGCAGGGGTTCCTAACCTTTGCTGTGCTATGGCCCCTTTGGCAGGCTGGTGAAGCCTGTGGACCCCTTCTCAGAATTCATAATCCATGAAATGCAACATATAGAATTGTCAAGCAAACAGGCAGTGTCAAAATGCAGTTATCCAAACACTAAACAAAATTGGTCATAAAGTATTACATGTGCTTACTGATACATGAAATAACAAGACCTAGCAGCGAATCTAATAGACCACGGTTTGTGAAGTAGTGAGCCTATTTTGAGATCTCTCTAGGAACTCTAAGATGAGATCCAGAAATGCCCAGGATTCCTATTAGTGACCAAGGCACGGGTACAGGTAAGACGACTATGGTCTGTGTCTCTTCAAAACTGAAGGAAATATCCAAGTTTAGTTAAGGTAACTGAAACTAAAGAGGTCATTTTTTTTTTCCTGGACTTAATGAATTCTACCTGCTAACCATCTTGCTGGAAGGGAGGTTTCCAGGTTAGGATCAATCCTTGTCACAGAGCGGGGCTACCTGGATAGATTGCTGAAGAAGAAATGAACAAGCCATCTAGATCAATGTGGGCGTATGTCAACCATTAGCTGTTGCTGGGGAGAGTAGAGGGACAATTCCTAAATGCTGAAATAATACTCTGAGCCCCTAATGACAAAGAAATGATGACGTTCTAGGGCATGGCATTAACAAGCATGCTGAAATCACAACTGAAATGGTCCCAGTGCAAGGGATCCACAGACAATGGGACAATGAAAATGATAGGGCCCTGGATTTTTCTAACTTGCTCACTTGTTATCCATTATATTACTTCTCTAGGTAGTAAAAGAACTTCCTAGATCAGTCCTGCCACGCCACACCCTTGGATAAACTGTCCCACCTACCACAGCCCAGAAAAGGTTGATGTGTAGGACCATGACATCTGCAGCCATTTTTGGTATCATATGTATGTCCCTGCCCCACCTCATGCCATAGCTGACTGGACCCAAGGGTGAGCACCAGGTTCAAGAGTAGTCTAACTATTGGCTGGTCAGCAGCCAACGGTGTGGCTTGATGTTTTTTTAAATGATCTGGGTTAAGCAGGCTGCGCGCACACTCATTCGTGTTCTCTCTCTCTCTCAATCTCTCTCTCACCTTCTCTTCCAGAAAGGGAACATTGCAAGGAATAGGCAATTATGGGTGGAAGTCAAAGCTGAGAGAAAATACAGAAGAAACCCAGACTTGGATTCAGGGTCATAAGAGGAAAGAATCCAAAGAGAAGCTGAGTCCAGCTAATGGTAGAGCACTGGCTGCCCTGGAGACCAGGAGCCCTGATGATGTGTCCCTGGGACGGCTTCAGATTCGTACTGTCTTCCACTTCCTGTCTTGGTAAAGCCTCCACTTCCCATCTCCACAGGAAAATCTCTTGAACACGATTCAGAGTGAAGGGTCTGTGGACAAAAGGATGAGATGGATACAAAGCGAAGGTAAAGCAAAGCTTTATTTCGCGCCAAGCATCGAGAATCAAACCGACCGGCTGGGGCCGCTTCCTACAAAGTGAAAGCGACAGCCCCCTAACCTCATAGGCCAGTTTTTACAGAGTAAAGGCTATGTCGTTGAGCCTGGCCAATGAGATTGTAGCACACGGAGAAAGTCACACAACCATACTCGGTTACACACGAGTGGCCAATTGGATTACAATTCACCCTATAATAGTCGTTTGAACTAGCCTATCACTGTGGTCAGAATTGGCGCCTTAGTTTGGCACCTGAAAGGCGGGGTTTACATTCTTGGGTGGGTAGGGAGGTAGTAGATGTGCTTTCACTGATTGGACGTTCCCACCTGGCCTAGCACGTCCTGGTACCTGCGCTCTGTTACCAGGGGCTGGTCAGCCATATTTTACTGACCTCCCAGGCCTGTCTCTAAGTGAGTTCCTCTTGGGGGGGGGGCAGGGTCAATCTAAGTTCACTGCATAAACAACAAAATGGCTGTTCCACGGGGACGGGGTTGCTCTGGTTGAGTAGGCCCTTACAAGAGTCAAACTTTCATTTTCACTAACCTGGAACTCAGACTTAGCATTTCCTTCTCCTCCTTCTGGGAAGCCTTCTAGAACCTCTAAGATTGGATGAGATGCTCCAACAATGTGCTCCCAAGCCCCTTTTACCTACTCTTACCATTGTAGGAACAATGTTCATGGTAATGCTTACATCTTTCTACCTCATTCTAGACCATAAGTTCCTTGAGGGCAAGAACCCTGTTGGCCTCCTGTGGGTTCCTGGGGCTAGGCCCAGCAAATGTGGCAGACTTCATAAATTTTATTTAATCAAATAGGGAAGGAAACTTCTACAGGAAGTCATGGGGACACTATAAATAACAATTTAATGATGCAAGCTTAGTGTCCTAGCCATAGGGAGCAAAAGGGAAATAATGGAGAAGATACCAAACCTTGTAGAAGAATATTAGAATCGGGGCCTGTCATACAACTTGGATTAAGGCAATTCGATTCACTGAACATTTACTGTGACCTACTATGGGTCGCACCTCCTTCCTCTAAGGATTTAACAAACATGAGAGAGGTAAGACACGCAGAAATATCTCAAATGTAATGCAGAATAAGACACATACGAGACAGGTCAGTTGGAGGAAAACTTGTCACCAGAGCTGGGATCTCATGACCTATATCTAATGATCTAATGATCTAATCTGATGACCACTTAGCAACAGCAACTTCAACAAGTTGCTAGACTAAGCCTCAATTTTGCGGTCTGTAAAATGGGGCTGATGATATTTACCTCAGAGGAAAGTTATGAAGATTAAATGCCACCATTACATGGAGGGACCTGGTACCACAACTGGTAGCTAACAGATGTTCATTAAAGGTCTGGATCTTTCCCTCAGGCGTTTAAGAAAAAAAAAAAAAAGGTTTAATTGTACACTATCGGCAAGGTGGCGGCAGTAAAAGATAGAAATTTGATCCATGGCATGTCACTCCTAAATCCATTTCACTCATGACTGTGCTGGAAGAAAATTTTACTGTATTTGGAGCAGGCTGGAAGGAAGGTTCAGCTCAGCCCTGGCAACCAAAACGGAACTACAGCGTAGACACGTGTAAAATGTTCACTTCTCCAGTAGCCACATTAAGCGAAAAAGCAAAAAGAAACAGGTAAAATTACTAATAGATTTCACTTAACCCAATATCCCTAAAATATCATTTCAATATGTAAATCAGTATAAAAATGCAGTAATGATATATTTTACAGTCCTTCGCTTGTACTAGGTCTTAGAAACCCAGCGTGTGTTTTATACTCAGAGCGCCTCCTGCGGTGAGTGGCTGCCCTGTGGGATGGCCCAGGTCCAGCGGGTGTGGCAACAGCTGTGGGGGTCACCACTGAGGAAATGGATTCTATCTTCTTTAGAGATTTATTTATTTATTGAGAGAGAGCGAGAGCGTGCATGCATACTTAGAGACGGAGAAGGAGAAGCAGACTCCCTGCTGAGCAAGGGAGCCCAGGGTGGGACTCCATCCCAGGATCCCATGACCATGACCTGAGCCAAAGGCAGATGCTTAACTGACTGAGCCACCCAGGTGCCCTGAAGTGGATTCTGCTGAGACAGTGGATGAGAGCTCAGACTCTGGAACCAGAGTGGGTTCAGATGCTGCCTCGTGACTCACCAGCTGGGTGACGCTGGGCAAGTGACTTCGTCTCCCTATGCTTCCCGTCTTCTTCTCTACCAGGGGAAGAGGAGTAATGCCAGCTTCTGGAGCTGGGGAGGATGAAATGAACTACCGTGTGCCACATACTTAGAACCACGTTAGGCACACAGTGAGCTGTCAGTAAATGGGAAGGAGTGTGATTAAGACAGCCCCAGAGGGGGGCAGGGAGGGAGTAGGAGAGAAGTCAAAAACCTATGAAAGGATTAGGGTTCTGCTACTTCCTGTTCGGAATCATCCACGCTGATTAGACCACAGCGCTGTGCCCCTCACAGGCCAACGAGAGGGGGAACCGTGGTACACAGCAGCCCAGCGTGCATCAGCCCCGGAGGGTGGCAGGCCCCCGAGTTTGCAATCCAAAAGCCATCTGTGGAGCTATGGTTCCAATTAGGAAGGTAAAGCCGGCCCCAAGACCGCTCCCCACAGCTTGGCAGGAAAAGCTATTTGCAACAAACCAGACCATGTCTCCCATTTTCTGTCTTTGTTTCTCTGTTCAAACATTTGTAAGTCATTCCGAATTTGGGAGAGGCGGCGGCAGCAACTGTTTTAAAAGGCAGAGCCAGGATTAAATGAAGGCAGGCCAAACACACAAGTGGCCAGGGGTACTGGAAGCCAGAATACAAGTCATGAAAATAAAGAAGAAATTAAGAGCAATAAAACTCACATCTGCTGAACACAGGCAATTATGTCTTCCTGGAAATAACTTCTGATTCTTACAGATTAAGCGCGATCTACGTCTCTCAACCTATGGCTAATTTTTCTTTTAAATCTCACCCAGACAGGCCTTCTTCTCTTTCCTCTCACTCCCAGCCTGGCTCACTATAGAAGCCTCCACTCCTATTCACGGTGTTGTGGAGGCTTCACAGACATAGAGTAAAATGCCTCGCTGTGACGCGTACAGCTCGAACAACCATGTTAGCTGGGTTTGGGTGAAAATATGGACTCTTTCGACTGTCTTGGGCCCCTTCCAAGAATACGCACCCCCCTCCCAGGATGACCACTCTTCTAACCTCTACCTCTGTAGATTAGCTGTGCCTGGGCTTGTAAAGGATATGCCTCCCTTTTCTCCGCTTGTTCCTCAAGCACGTACTTAACCATATTACAGCAGAGATGCGGATGGGAAGGGAGCACAGGAAGTGATGGAGGACATGAGATCTGTCGCATTTATACAGTCTACTACTGAAAACAGGCACCAGAAAAGCAGCCCTTGAGAGGATGACGGGCCCCTGTGCACACCCACACGCTATCCTCAGGCCCTCCAGCGCTAACACCGGAATGTGAACACCCTAGGTCCCCAGATGTCCAAGGGTGCCTTGGGTACGGCTGGGTAAAACATCAGGGGACGCCTGGGTGGCTCAGTTGGTTAAGCGGCTGCCTTCGGCTCAGGTCATGATCCCAGCGTCCTGGGATCGAGTCCCACATCGGGCTCCTTGCTCGGCAGGGAGCCTGCTTCTCCCTCTGTCTCTGCCTGCCACTCTGTCTGCCTGTGCTCGCTCCTGTGCTCTCTATCTGACAAATAAATAAATTTAAAAAAAAACATCAGGTCCACAGCCACTGTGCACAGAGCTGAATTGTAATAAGATTCAGCTTTATCAGGAAAAAGGCGAGGATGTCTCACTCCCTCCAGGGACGTCCTTCTCAGGTTCACATGCCAAAGTAAGAGCTGGAGATGGCCAGCCTGGGTTTGAAGCTCAGCTTTGCCACTTCCTAGCTGTGTGATCTCACGCAGGTTTCTTCACCTCTCTGTGCCTGAGTTTCGTCATCTGAAAAATGGGGATAACAACAGTACCGACTTCATTGGGTGCAGTAGAAGGACTAAATTGTTGTAAGAACAGTGCTTGAAACATGGTACTTTGTAAAGATCAGCTACTGTTGTTACTGTTATACCTAGACAATATCCCTAATGCCTTCGGAGACATTGGGAGGGCACAAGATGGACCTAAGAACGTGCAGCACGCACATATAAACACGTGCTCACAGCTGCACACACACACATGTACACACAGGTACATGCACCCAATGAATACACATGTGTGTACATATACGTGCACATATTTGCACAAGTGAAGGCACCTGCACACACATATGTGCACCCTCGACTCCCCTCCCCTCAGGTTGCAGATGACAGAAATTCTCATCTTCCTAGAAAGCTCCTGCTCATTAAAACGCAGAGGTAAGAGATCAAAGTAAAGGAAGTGTGAAACAGGGAGAGGAACCTCATTCATGAGGAACGTATTTGCCATGAGCAGGTCTGGGGAACGCAAGCGTGTCACTCCCTGAGTGCACCCTGGGTTCACACATCCTGAAATGACATCACGTGAGCTGAAATTCACAAAATGGCCCCCAACTACAGCGGCACTCACGGGAGGAGAAAGGGAGTTGGATTACTTTCGTTCTCAGAAGAGCAAACACAGAGATTTAAACTCACATCTTCCTGGAATATCATCTCAGAAATGCCATCCACCTCTAGAATTACATAACACCCATGAAATGCTCCCAAGCCTCAGGGCTGGAGAGAGTTACGTGGCACTAGGCAGTATCACAGTGCTCTTGCCTCTAAATTGAATATCTAACAACTTGAAAGATTTTTTTTCCTAGAGAGCAATGAAAACTTTTGGAGACGCTGCGATCACAGTACAAAAATGTCCTCCTAAAACGTTTTCTAGTAGAATTACAAACATCCTAGAACCTATTTCTCTCTGGCATCCTACCCAGAGGGTTGCCACAAATGAATGCCACGAATGCTGTACTTCACAAGAAGGTCAGAAAGAAGCAACTCAAAACTCAATTTTAAACATCACCTCAACAAGGCTGGGGACAAGTGGAGTTCAAACTTCACCGCTGGTCCAGCCACTTGTCCCCAGCACTCCCAGGAAGGCCAATAACTTACTGTACGAAATCCAGAAAGATCGTTCTAGGGGCGCCTGGGTGGCTCAGTGGGTTAAAGCCTCTGCCTTCTGCTCAGGTCATGATCCCAGGGTCCTGGGATCCAGCCCCGCATCGGCAGAGAGCCTGCTTCCTCTCCACTCTCTCTGCCTGCCTCTCTGCCTACTTGTGATCTCTGTCAAATAAATAAATAAAATCCTAAAAAAAAAAAAAAAAAGAAAGACCGTTCTAAGCAGAAGTAGTTAAATCTCGTTAGGGCACACACAAGAACGGACCTCAAAGACTTGCAGATCTAGCAGTTTCTTCTTGTTGTTTTATGATTAAAAGACAACTAGAAAATTCTCCCTCCCCACCCTGTGTGTGTCTGTGTGTCTGTCTGTGGCCAAAGTCCAAATTTTACTGTTGACTCAAAATCTTGCTAATACTGTGTCTATTTGTTCTCAAACTGCTAGCCAGCAAATGTTGATACGAGCCAAAATTACTTGGACTTCAACCATAGCATGTGTATGAAGACAATGAAATTTTATTTCCTTTTCCTCATCATCAATGAGCTTATTGGCTCCAAGTGCTTTAAAGTTCTCCAAAGTAGTTCTATGGTTTATAAACACTCCAATAGTATCCCCATAAAAACTACAATGTCCACCTGTCTCTTTGGCCCTCAGTTAAAAGATTGCCTAAGAATTAGGGATCTGATTACCATTTAATCCCTTTCAGCAACAAGGAAAAATGTCAAGCAATGCCCACAGGTGCTAGTTAACAGATTATTTCACAAAATTTAAAAGGTTTGCCTTCAAAATTAGAATCTTATGTCCCTAATGCCTGGCGGGCACAGTTAGACTTTTTTGGCAGGCAGGAAGGAGAAGGTTCCTAATTCTGACCTGAAGGTCAGTTGACGAAAAATCACCCCTTAGCTTCTGATTTGCTGAACATAACCAGAAAGGAGGACATTAGGCCCCTGATACTGGCCTTCGTTTCAGAGGCACGTGGAGACATTCCCATTTTGACAAGTGTGCCCGCCCAGTTTTTCAGCACCCGAAAGCTGGGGGCAGTGAAATATACCATTAGGACAAAAATTAAAGCTTGTTTTCCTTCAAGAGAGTTGGCAATGTTACTGAGTTTTTATGACAATAATAGCTGTTTAAGGCAGCTCATAAATCTCACGTTAAAAAAAGTTTAAGACACATTAAGCCTGACTTTGTAACCATGTAACCATTAAAGGAGACGCTGCAGAAGATGTGGTGACACAGTAAGATAGTCTTGTCCCAATTAGTGAAAAAAAGCATGGAGACTACACGTCCATTTTATTAAGATATGTACAAGGGAATAACCTGAAGTTCATACACAAAAATACTAAGACTTTGGGTGTCAGATTTAGAGATCATTTTTATTATTTCTATTGTGTTCATCTTTATTTTTCACATCTTGTTCACTGACCAGGTCTTATGCTTCTAGACTAAGAAAAAAACAATTTACACTGCTACAAAACTTCGTTTTACTCAGGTCCTAACTGCCAAGAGTGCAAGATCACCATTTGGTCAAAATCCTTTCTGACAGTAATCCCCAACCACATACAACCACAGGGGTGAATTTCGCAGACGCAACCCGGGCAGAAGCAGCCAGCGAACTGAGCACTGAGCGATTCATTGACCGGAAGCACATAAAAGTGACCGAATGACAGGAAGTCAGAAGTGCCCGTGGTAGTTAGCCTTGGGCGGAGGGCTCAGCATTGGAAGTCTCCCGCCACCCTTGCAGGGTTTCTAGCCATGCTCGGTGGGGAGAAGCTGGAAGAAAGGGGTCTCTGCCAACCACCACCTTTGTGCTGCCTGAGCTAGGAGACCTGTTTAAAAACACCTTACCGGCCCCTGAACAAAGACGAGTGTGGTGTCCACATGAGATGCCCGCTGTGCCCGGGGGGCTCTGATGTACCCCAGGACCGGCAGTCACACACACATCCCAAAGTCCAGAGACACAACATGAGTCTGGATTCCAGCACAAGCCCCAGGAAGGAAATGCTTCCAAAGTCATTCTTTCCCACACTTGGGCTCCCACTGGCCAGCAGTTCCAAACAAACAAATGAACCGGGATTAAAACAAAACAAACCAACAACAGGAACCAGTGAAGCTCTCTGCGCTGTTGCAAAAGCACAGAGTCAGTCAGCCAGAGAGTTCTGGATGAAAAGAGCGTGTAAGGATTTCCCAAACCTTACCATCCGTTCCCAACATTCTCTTACTTGGGACCAAAGAAACTGCTCTTTTTGGGAAGCAGGGAAATCAGAGGGAAATGCGGTGAGAGCAGGAAAGAAGAGGGATCTCCTGGGGCCCACTCTACGCTGGCTGGTCCAGGGTTACCCCCTCCTCCCCGCAGTCCTCCTAGCCACCAATTGATCGGGCCCCGTAATCTCCCCTAAAAAAATGGGGACAGGACCAGAGGTACTGCCCATTAGAGTAGCACTTCCTCACCCTGGCTGCACGTTAGAATCACCCTGGCAGCTTTGAAAAATCCTAATGCCCAGGCACATTCCAGACCAACTGCTTTTGAATCTCTGGGGCTGAGATGCACGCACCAGCATTAAAACAAAACAAAACAACGAACCCTTCCTGATGAACCCAATGGGCAGCTACGGCTGAGAACGATGGTTTAGAGCAGCACATGTTACGTTTTCAGGCACACGCACTGCTCTCAAAAAGTCGGGTTCTGATTCAGTAGATCTGGGGTGGGGCCTGAGAATGTGACCTGGGTGCTTTTGGCACCCCAATCCCCGCTTGGACGCATGAGGGTACAGACCGCAGCCTTTCCAAGCCTGCGCGGAGCCTAACCAGCATGCAATTCAAAAAGGGGCTGGGATGTTCTAAAATAGATTTTCTTCTGGCCCCTCATGCCCACTCACACACCACGGGATTCCAAATCTGTGTCCCTTTGTACTAAAGCAGATGTGCTGGCCCTCCTTTTGCCCTCCTCTGCTTTAGAGAGAGCCCAGTGGAAGTGCAGGACAGAGTTTCTGGAACATGGAGTCAGAGAAAGGCAGCCAGCTCCCCACCCCCCCCACCCCATTAATCACTAGAGGCTGCAGAGAAATAATGGCTCCCTGCCGCGTGGTGGTTCGCGAGGGCCTTCTAGGAGCTCCCCTACTTGACAAGATATTAGGCACAAGCCATACCAGAGTGTGCATTAACGAGACCCACATGTAGCTGCTGAAGAGTAAACACTCACTTAATCCCATGTAACTGAGCGGCCTAACAAACGAATTAGCTGGTGGCATCCACTTAGGATATATGATCCAATCTATATTATGATTTCTTTCTAAAGGCTGAACTGATTTTGACACATATAAAAATGTGGTTTCAATCACCCAGAATTGCCCCGTTTGAACAGGGGGAGAGAAAGGCTTTTAAAGGACCCAGACCTGAGGGGAGCAAAGAAGAAGGTGAAATGAAGGAGATTTGCCCTGGTCCTGGGACAGCGGGGGTGGTGGTTGTGGGGGGGCCTTCAGGGCCTTAGTGCCGCTGTCAAGGAGCCCAGGAGACTTTTAGCTCTGCTGCTAGGTGCGCTCAGCCAACATGTAGGCGCAGCCTGGAGCAAACTCACCAGAAAATTCCTCACCACCTCCCCTCTCAGACTGTGTTCATGTCCCTCAACAGTCCAGGGACCCCAGAATCACTGAGACTAGAGCTCTGGGGAGAGGACGGGGCTCGGTCAGGCCTGGCATGGCCATCCTAAGACCAAACTGGGGATAAGGGGTTCATACGCTCAAAGAACCTCCATATTGGCCTCAGCTAATGACACCAAGAGGGAGAAAGGGCAAGTACCACGAGGGGCTAAGAAATTCCTGAGCGTTTATCCAGTACTTCACAGCAATTAGTTTTTTCTCAGTCCCGTTGTCATAATAACCATATGAGGTAGTTACTAGGACTTGCCCCTTTCCACGCATGAGGAAAACTGAGGCACGAAGACCAAAGTCACCCAACTAGGTAATGGTGTTGCTTCCAGAAATGAAGTATTTAATGAATCTTGCTGTGGTCTCAGACCTAGGCTGCTTCCTTGGGCCCTGCTGGGCCAGTCCGATTCCCCGTGGTACGCCTGAGGCAGAATGCTGCAGCATTTGGGAGAGCCAACTGCTGGAAGAGGGCCCGCGCCTGTGTCCTTTAGCCGATTCCAACAGCTGTCCACCGAAGAGGCTCCCAGTGCCACAACAGCTTAGCTATGTCTGTCCATCTAAGTGCAGAAAACACCAAAATAACTACTCTGTTGTTACGTACTTGGCACTGGGCTAGCAATTTTCATCTATCTTATTCCAATTTTTATAGAGGAAAGAAAATCAAGTACTGAGAAGTTATGTAATTTTATAAAATCACCTATTCAGGTTTTCAGTGAAGAGCATGTGGGCCAAAATCTGGTGAGTATTTTCACCACTCTACAGCTCCACTACAATGATGCTAAATAATGACCTGAATTGTCCCCAGTATATTTCCCAGAAAAAGCATGAAACATTCATTTATTCTCTCAACATGAATGTTGTTCTCTAGTCAAACTGAACCCCTTGTGGATCATCAAACAGGCTGTGGCTCAGACTGCTACATATTCATTCTCTGTTCTCTTTTCTACCCAGGCACATGGCAGGGATACACTTCCCAGAATCCCTTGCAGTTACATGGAACTGTGTAACCGAACTCTGGCCAATGGCACATGGGTAGAAGTGGCGGATTTCTCCTTTAGGCCTAGCACATAAAAGCCTTCTGTGCAATCCTCTAATTCTCTTCCCTCAACTACTGCTAGGTTCAGGCGCTCTAATGGAGGACTCGAAGTCCCCAGGGAGTGGCAGAGCCACAAACAGAAAGAGCCTGGGCCCCTGAGTGCCTGTGTGGAGCAGAGGGCTCCCCTATCAACCCACACTGGACTGTAACATAAAGAAGCAAGAAAACTTCACTGCACTATGCCACAAAGACTATAGGGTTTGTTTGTCGTCACAGTTAACCTACTCTCACGTACAGATCCCACTTATTTCATCTTGCTTGCACTTTTATAAATCTTACCTGTTGTTTAAGTCAGTGATTTCTCAAGTGTGGTCCCAGAAGCAGGAGCTTGTTAGTAATGCAAATTCTCAGGCCTTATACTCCTATCCTACTTAATCAGAAACTTGGGGGGGGTGGGGGGAAGGGAGCTGGAGTCCACCCATCTGTATTTTTTAAAGATTTTATCTATCCATTTGACAGAGAGAGAGAGACCATAAGTAGGCAGAGAGTCAGGCAGAGAGAGAGGGGGAAGCAGGCTCCCCACCGAGCAGAGAGCCTGATGCGGGGCTCGATCCCAGGACCCTGAGATCATGACCCGAGCCAAAGGCAGTGGCTTAATCCACTGAGCCACCCAGGAACCCCCACCCATCTGTATTTTAACAAATCTTCCAGATGATTCTCATGCATGCTCAAATTTGATATCTACTGTTTTAAGTGAACCGAGATCTACCAATGAAATCCACAAGGCTATCTCCCTTGTGGATTTGAGCATCATCCAGCTCCTCCTCTGATCTCTGTGCCATCCACTCATCTCAGCCCTTAAGTACACATGGCCACTGTCATTGTGACCACATTGTTTCTCCTCTACGGTACATGAGTACCACAATTTCAATTTCTCCTCTATGGTACATGAGTACCACAATTTTAATTTGTCCCAAATTCCCATGGGCAGAGCCCATTCTTCTTACGTATTGGTAAATGCTGGAAGGAAAGGAGGGAGGGAGAACATACCTAAAATACATAACAGGGTAGGATCCCAATTCAAAAGATGGAAAATGTTAAGTGCCAAAAGACTGGGTGACTTGTCAGGCAAAAACTCAGCAAACATGCTCATTTGATGTCATCACCTACATGTCTGACTCTCACAGAGAGAGGATCATAAGGAGTAAAGAATTTGAGTACTAAAGCCAGAACTAAAGTTTCTGGATTCAAATATGGGCTTTTACACTCAGTGGTTATGCAATTTTAGGCCAGTTAACCCCTTGGTGGCTCCATTTCTTCATCTGTAAAGGTGGGATAATAATAGTACCTACCCTTATGGGGATGTGATAAAGATTTAAAGGGAAAATTGTATAAGGTGCTTAGAATAATGCCTGGCATACAGAAAAGTCTCCATAAGGTTAGGAATTCTATCCTGTTGGATGAATGACCTGGGGAAGTCAACTAAACTCTGAGCCTCAGTTTTGTCATCTGCAGAAAAGGGTGTTGCCAGGATTACCTGAGATGATGAATGGTAGGTGTTGGGCACTGGCATGGAGGTGGACCCCCAAGCCTGCCTTCTTCCCATCTCTTGGTCTTGCTTGTGCAGTTCACAGAGAGAGGGAATACACAGATACACACGTCTAGGAAAACAGGGCCAAGTCAGACAACAATCAGCTCACACAGGGCTTTGGCCTTCTTGGGGGTTGGAACTAGAGCAGGAACTGCGCAGGCCCCCCAGGGAGATGAGCTATGGGAGGATGTGTCCTTGGGCTCTCCAATTCCATGCTTCATTTCTAAATAAGAAACGATGGTACCGCTGAATGATCCAGAGAAATCTTTGTCCAACTTTGAAAAACTGCCCACAACAGCTAGAGAGCAAAGGTTAGCTACAGCTCTCCTCAGACTTGTTATTAATGGATACCTCCTTCCAGCTCACCCCTTCCTGAACTGAAGCGAGAGAGACAGGAAGATGAGGAATTTCCTTCTAAGCTTTTTTCTGTTTTAAGATTAAAAGCAAATTTACAAGGTCAAGAAAACCCACAATGTTTACACAGGGTTAAGAGGAGCAAAGAAGGTGGAAACTTTAACTTTACTCTTTTTTTTTTACTCTTTTTTTTTTTATTCTCTAGGTTCCATCTGTCCTTGGGGTCTATTTACCTTTTCAACCTAAAAACTCATAGAAGTGTGAACTAGAACACTTGGGAGAAGAATCTGGCAAGCTCTAGAAAAGCCAAAGGTACTCCCAGTCTTCAGCTCAACAAGTCCATCCCTAGGTTGACCATAGACTTGTTTCAATTATAAAGTAATAGAGTGGTCAAAGTAAACTCTGTCACCTTGTCATTGAAATAAGTTCAATGAGAGGCACCTGGGTGGCTCAGTGGGTTAAGCCTCTGCCTTCTGCCAGGTCATAGTCTCAGGGTCCTGGGATCAAGCCCCGAATCAGGCTCTCTGCTCAGCAGGGAGCCTGCTTCCCCTCTCTCTCTCTGCCTGCCTCTCTGACTACTTGTGATCTCTGTCTGTCAAATAAATAAATAAAATCTTAAAAAAAAGAAATAAGTTCAATGAAATAGTCACTCCTCTTACCATGGACAGCATATTCTGGTATTTTCCAATGTATTCTATTCTATTCATTTTTTTCAATGTAATTGCAACCCACTGGTTTGAGTTCATGACCCACAAGATGGTCACAACACCCTCTGAGAAAAACACTGCCCTGAAAACCTCACATGTATATGCACAAAAGTGACATGTTCACTGTAGACACCAGAACGAACTGCCACGTCTGTCAACAGGAGAATCAATAAATGGAAGTACTTTCATATAATGAACTACACACTGCAAGTAAAATGAATCAAGGGGAGCTCCAAGTAACAGTGTGAATAAATCTCCATGTATAATGTTGAGCAAAAAAGGCAAGTTGCAGAAAGATACACAGAGCACAGAACAATGTATGCAGATTTTAAACCAAGCAAAAAACAACACTCAATGCTGCTTAGGAATACACCCATAGATATTGGAACACAAAGGCATGCCTGAGAGTTATTAAAAGGACTTTCTGGGATACAGTTGTAAAAGGTAATACTACTGAGAAGGAGTCTGTAATAGAGTTTTACTTGTAATCATGTATTTCTTAATCTAAATGCTGTTTCTTCTATCATTCTCTTTCTTGTGTATCTGAAAAATTTTTAAAGATATTTATTACACACACACACACACACACACACACACATGTGACTTGATCCTACCACCCAGAGATTATGCCCTGAGTTGAAATCGAGAGTTAGATGCTTAACCGACTGAACCACCCAGGCACACCTCTGAAATTTTTATAATTAAAAGAAAATCCTCCATGGAACTAAACGCTTGGGACAATTTTGCTTCCTCCTTTTGGAGTCAATGGGATAAAAGTTCTCCACTTTTAGTTCCAGTTCCCATCCTGAGAGCAGGGGAGCCCAGAATGCAGGTGCGTAGAACACATGCCCATGCAACCTCCCAACCCAGCCAATGTGCACCAACATGGAAGGAAAATGGGGGAGGCCAGGTCTGGGGAAGTTGAGGACACCACGCTGCAGTTCACTGAGGGCCCAAGAAAGGTGGAAGCCATCACTCCAGGGGCCACAGCTGAGAGGAGCCCCAGTATCTAAGCCAGGAAATGTGTTGTTTATCGGCAGCAACCCTAATGGTGCATACGGTGTGCTACTCTGTGGGGATTCTGATCCTGAAGCCCCTTCAAACGCGGGGAACACTGGCTCAGAATAAATTTTACTGGTTTGACCTTCTATGTGAATCACCAATATTAATGTTGGAGAACTTTAAAAAAAAGGATCTTTCTTGGTGAAGACATCCCCATTGTATAAATGGAGTGATTTTGGGGCGCCTGGGTGGCTCAGTGGGTTAAGCCTCTGCCTTTGGTTCAGGTCATGATCTCAGGGTCCTGGGATCGAGCCCCACATCCGGCTCTCTGCTCAGCGGGGAGCCTGCTTCCCCCTCTCTCTCTGCCTGCCTCTCTGCCTACTTGTGATCTCTCTGTCAAATAAATAGATAAAATCTATAAATGGAGTGATTTGTTTCTGAGATTGCTGTCACCAGAGCTCAAGTCAGAATGTACCAGATCAACAGAATCTTCCAGCAGGAAGGAGTCTTAAACCAGCACTTCTCAAAAGTTAACATGCAAGTTGTTAAAATGTGGCTGGGGGAGCTTGTTAAAATGTGGGTGGGCACAGGGGGGCCGAGGCAGCCCAGGATGCAGTATTCTAAGCTGCCCTTTGCGCTGAAGATAAAAAAGCTGCCGAGGCTGAGGGAGGAAAATAACTTGCTCACTGTCTCTTGGTACTTCACTGGGACAAGGTGGTACTCCACCTTGACCTCCAGAGGTGGGCTTCAGTATTTCTCTGTTCATCTCTGGTAGGTCTCAGCAGCTGCATACACCAATCCAGCACTGCGGCCATGGGCCTGTCAAGTTTCAGGCTGTTCCAAGACCAAGATCCCATCGTCCGACCAAGAGCTGGACACTTAGCCGACTGAGCCACCCAGGCACCCCTCGCTGTCTTATCATAGGCACAGACCGCCAACCCACTCACTTGGTTTCCCTCTCCTCCCCCACCTCTCTCCCTCTTCAAAATGCTCACGCACACGGCCACACACAAAATGGGTACACACAGCTGATGCCCCTTCAAGGGCTCTGTGTTTGTGACTTAAAAATAATAGCGAACAGTTACTGGTCCCTGGCCGGGCACACTCTAAGGCTTATGTAAGCCTCATGACATTCCACGATGTGGGAATGACCACTCTATTTTACAGATGGGGAAACGGAGACTTGGTTCACTTAGGCAACTTGCCCAAGCCTTCCAGGAAGCAGAAGGGGTGGATGAGGAAAAAGTGAACATCAGTCACCCCCAAAAAGGTGATCCAAAATGAAGCCGGGGAGCTAATGGCTCTGACACATGCCTGAAAACTAGCCTGTCCCATGGAGAGGCCCCAGGGCTCTCTCTCGTGTCCTGAGGTGGGGCCCATTTCCCAGGGAGGGAAATGCGAGACCTTGAACCCTTAGCCAGAGTCTGCCTCCAAGGGAAATGGGATGTGGGAGGGACGGCAAAGGGGAAGAGGAGAGGATAATCCTAACCTCAAGTCTAAGTGTGAGGCCCATAATTCTTCTCTTGATGAGAGGTTTTCCTGGTGCTCTTGGACCACTGTGTGTGTGTGTGTGTGTGTGTGTGTGTGTGTGTGTGTGT
>RCUC01034416.1:0-24408 GCA_003697995.1 Taxidea taxus jeffersonii
CCACAGACAACGAAGCCGTGCTGGGCCAACAGCGTCCCCTGGTGGTTACTCGCCCAACTGCCGGACCCAAGAGCAAGCGGATGCAGAGGCCTTCAGCACCCTCACAGATTGATCCTGGACACTTCTATGCCCTCCCACTGGCCAGGTGGGGAGCATAAGGCAAGGAGATGTGAGGGGCAGGAAATATTTATGAACTGAGCAAGTCAAGAACTGCTTTTCCAAATAGTAAACATCCCTCTGCCAAGATTCTCATGAATCCCTTCATGGGGCACCCATCTTAGCCCACCAAGTCTCAAGAGAAATGAAGGTTACGGATGGAGCTCAGGCTTCTTCCTTCCCTCCTTTCCTTCCTTCCTTTTCTTCCTTCTTTTATTTCTTGGTCATTAAACCAAGTTTATTCTATTTAAATGCCCATCTTTTATTGGAGGTTAGGCCTATTTGGGGGAGAGTTAAGATGTCCCTTCTTCTATAAAATGGTGGCATTAAAACATGATACATTTCACAAATTACCCTTGGCTTTCCAAGTTAGCAACCTTACTTGCTCCTTTTTTTTTTAAACTGAGGGACAAAACTATAAATAGTTCTGGGTCATGCCAAGCCCCGGCCCCCATTTGTTCTTATCCCTCCTCTTCTGCAATAACTAAGTTCCCTGGGGTAGAAGGACATCCCTGCCCCTGTATAAGACTAAGGTTAAGTAAATGTGTGGGCTTCCTTTTCACTTTCCCTCACTCCCTTGCTTATATTAGAGACAAACCACTCCTCACAAAAGATCCAAGTTCTTCACAGAACATTTTGGGTTTACCCAGAATGAAAATGTTATCAATGGGTAGACATCATCAAGGCTCCAGTGTAAAAAAGCCAGATCTACCTCTGGCAGTCAGTATGTTTAGAAAAATCTGGTAGACTCATGGTTTGAGGTCACCTGGAATCTGGTGGTAGGAGGGACTCCAAGGTCTCCTATGAAAGCACTTACTCTAAGGGGTAAAGAGAGTCAGGCAAACAAGTTTGTCCCAGTCTTCATCATCAGACCCTGAGGGAAAGGGGATTCTGAGTTCTACATGGAGTTGGTCACTAAGATTTGTTGTTCCCTACCAACACTCCACAGGTCCCTGTCTGAGTAATAAGGAAAAAGGAGGGCTCCCCAAAAATTTGAAAAAGGTTTTTTTTTTCTAACTAAAACCCATGTAAGACATTGGGGCAAAAAATATCCCTGCTATGGTATCTACTTGGCATATAATACAACGTAGCTCTCATGCACCACCAACATCAGATAGTAAGATAGCACAGCTCACTCCAGGTGCCTTAAGATGGCATGATTCGGTACAGCTCATAACATCACCCCTTAGCCACGCTGGGGGCGTCCAGCAACAGTCCTGCCATCATGAACACTGGGATCTTCAAGATGGACACACACACGCACACACACACACGGACAAAGACCTCAGGAGATGACCTGCCTCACTGCTGAGTCCTTGAGCCCACTGGGAGGACATGTGAGCCACCCTCCTGTTCCAACCACGGCCTCTTACAAAGAACAGTGATAATAATACTGGAATACTAGACAATCACAGGCTCAGACAGGAAGATCCCCAACTTCAGTTGAGGGTCAGAGCCAGAAAAAATACGGATCACAGGAGGCAAATACCAACGTAGAAATTCCAGGTTTTCCTGGAAGGCGAGTATTCTTATTATTATGTTTTTCACCCTCCAAGTAAATGGCAGGCATGTAATTTGCGCTTAAACATCTCCAGGAGTATCGATATTAAATCACTTGAAGACAAGGTCTTCGTCTTCCTTTGCCTTCATCTCTAGTCCTCCCATTAGCAGAACATGAAACATTTATACCTTCTATCCCCCTCCCCTCATGCCATCCCATTCACAGTAATATAGAGTTAGTATACCGAGTATGTTAGCAGTGCACTGAAGGATTCCTGAGACGTCTTCAGCTTCCTCTTTGCTGGAATGGTCTGCATAGGACCATCTGTTAGAGATACTATGGAAATTCCTTTCTGCATCCCTGTAACTAAAAAGAAGAAAACAAAATTAGCATACAGAGGCCACTTTAAGCCACGTGCAAGTATGCGTACACACAAGCACACCCCGTCTGTGCCCGCCGTGTAGCCACATTCTAAAATAATGGAGGCTTTTAGACACTGTTTCTTGCAAAAGTGGCCACAAACGCCAGCGTTTGCAGTGTGGACGGGGAACCCAAGGCAGCATTAACATGGAAGCACCAGGTGAAAACGCAAGGACATCCGGCAGTCTGTATTACGACAGCTTCCTCGTTGGAGCGCTTCACTCCGGTGGGTCACCTGTTCCTATGAGGAAGACGTCAAGCACAAAGCCTAACTCACGGAACAAATTCGCTACGCAAGCATCTGGAGTCTGACAGAACTTGAGTCTGTCTTCCCGTGGTCTGTGAGACGTGGGGAAGTGGACTCACCTCTGTGGGTCTAACCTGCCCCCCTCATAAAATGGCGATCCGCCCCCCCCTCCAGCCCCAAGTTCTTGTGAGGACAGAATGATGAAATGCCTGGGTCATCAGCTGTTGCCTGGATCTTCTCCAGTTGCCTTTGGATTGGAGCCAAGGCACCAATGCTCAAGATAATAGGGACCTAAGGCTCCCACATTCCCCCCAAGAGTAGCCATTTCCACCAGAACTTAGGAAAGGACTGGAGGCCCTGCTACTGCCAGGTTATAGAAACAAAGGAATGAAACAAATTTGAAAGGCAGTCCTCAGAAGAGTGAGGAACTGGCCTAGGAAGATAGTGCTGTTATTACCCCTCCCCTCTCCTCCAAGAAAAAGAGAAAGGACAAGTTTTCTGCAGAAGCCCAACTGGGGAAAGAGGGTCCACCCCTGATTAAGACTGGGGCTGGGTATCACAACCCACCATGAACATCTGCTGAGATAGCATAATTCCTGAGTGGAGGAAGGTTCCAGAAAGAGCTACTAACAGGGAAAAGGAAAAGAAGCCAATGGGAGCAGAACCATACCTCCACTTGGCAAACAGGAGTTGCCCATGGGTGAGGGAGATACCAGGAAAGAGAGGGGAGCGTTCGTGGTCCCTGCTGACCACCTTCCCCATCCAGCAGGAGACAGATCCCACCAGCAAAACTGGAGAGTGCAATCCTCAGAGCCAAGAGGAGGGCCATCTGACACTGTCCAGGTAGAACATGTACATGGACCCGACTGAGGGCACCACAGTCAAGACAGGACTGTTCCAACCACCAGTGAATTTGAAAAAGCTTCTGCTATTTTCCATTTCATTCCTGCCTGATACAATACATCAGAAGAGGGGTGCCTAGCTGGCTCAGTGGATTAGAGCCTCTGCCTTTGGCTCGAGTCATGATCCCAGGGTCCTGGGAATAAGCCCTGCATCAGGCTCTCTGCTCGGCGGGGAGCCTGCTTCCCTCTCTCTCTCTGCCTGCCTCTCTGCCTACTTGTGATCTCAGTCTGTCAAATAAATAAATAAATCTTAAAAAAAAATACATCAGAAGAGAGAGGAACCCAGAAAGGGGTGGCCTGGCCCCCAGGAGTGAAAAACCACAGGATACCCCATCTACACTGTATTCCCAGTCGCTCAGACCGAGGCCTGATGCAGTGGTGGGAGGGTGAGACTGGGCAGGGAGTTGAAGATGTGGACTCACCTGGAGTGGACTTGAGACTTCCTGGATATTCCCAGAAATCGGGCAATCTACCTGAGCTAGCATCAAAGGGAACCCATCCTCGCATGTTTGAAATAACTTAAAAGAAAAAATAACATGGCCTCAGGTCTGCACACCTCACTGAGATCAGATCCCAATAAACCAGGTTGGCAAAATACTAGTTTCCAGAATGCAGGACATTTGATAAAAGGTGGAATGGGGAAGGCAGTCATTAAAAACAGACAAATACAGGCTTATTTGTAAAATCAGGCTCCCAGGTTTTAACTGAGATGACCCTAGACAAGGTATTTTATTCTCATAGCCTCAATTTCCTTACCTGTAAAATGAGCTTCATGCAATGATCCTATGAAACAGATGGTCAGCATTACATAAAAAATAAGAGACCTAACATGCCCAGTACGTTGCCTCAAAAAGACTGATCGATCAGTAGATAGTAGCTTTTATCTCATTGTTTTCATTCATTCAGATAGATATTCTATGTAAATATATGAAAAAGAAGCTTGATCACTTTTTAGATAAAATACTGGACAGCCCCCAAATCTGACCATGACAGCAAAAGCAATATCATTCAAGTTTCTTTCCCAGAAAAATCTGGGTTTACCCACTTCTCGCATTCTATGGAAATCATTGTAAATTTATCCCTATTCAGTTGTCTAAAGAAAAAAGGAACAGAAGCTTGGGTGTACAAAACAAGGGGCCCATGGTGATAATTGGAATAACAATTTAATTTTAGATGACTATAGGAAATGTTGTCCCAAACTAATAGGAGGTTGGCAAGCAGGCCCACTTGTGATATGAGCAAAATGATGCTTATTCTGGAAAAAAAAAAAAAGTACAAAATGAGTGGCATGATTCTGAATGCCTATTTCTTCATACTTCAGTTTTTAAAATATATAATGGTTGAACATCACATCCCAGGAAGACAGATTATCGTGTTTTCCAATTGTGGTTTTAAAAACATCTCTGCTCTGTCTGCACCGTCCTGCTAATCTGTCCCCGGCAGCTACAGACAGGCAGGAGTCACATAGTGTAAACGTGAGTCAGAGTGGCCAGTGAGGCACTTTAGAGGTAGAAATTTGGATGAAGGAAAAAAAAAATCCCAACTCCCAGGGACAAGAACCTATAGCCAGAAGATGAACTAAGCATGTTTAGCTCCTGATGGTAAACAAGACTCTAAAATTCTAGCAACTCAGGGAGGACAGGGCAATAATGCAGTGGGAGGGCGAATGGACAGACAAGTCTGTGCAGAAGAGTCAGAGACTAAGAGTGGCAATAATACCAATGACTCAGTGAACACACTGATGAGTCTTGTATACATACTGAGCACTGTAGTACTTTCGATGATTCTGTGACCTGATGTTATAATTTCACTGAACGTCAGCCCAACCAACCCTGCTATTACTAGCATCTTAAACATGAGAAAACGGAGGCTCAGGGAGGTTAGGTCAGGTGCCCTAAATCATTCAAAGGCAGGACTTTAAATCTAGTAAATCTGCCATGTGGTAGCTTTGCTCCCAGGGCACATCTTCTCAGCCCCCGGATCTAACCCGTGGGACAAAGATGCCCAGAGACAAGGAGGCACCGGGCATAATGGTACAACTGACAGCAGAGGAAAAGTGTCCTCATAAACCAGACTTCCCTTAATCCTGGTGCCTCTGAATTCTGAAGGTGAACCCAGCCTGCCTCCCACTTACGCCTCTTATTCCCCACTGTTCTTTCCCATCCACACTGTCCAAGAAGTGAGTTCATCCCCTAGAAGCGTGAGTTACAGAGACAAGCACGAAGAAGTATGCTCAGCACCCCTGTTCTCATTTTACACTGAGGCAAGAAGACCTGCTGCATGACCAGGACACTGTCAGGGTGAGCGCGCTCATGCAATTTACAGGAAAAAAAAAAGGAATTAAAAATATGAGAAACTTACACCAAGTCAATCTGACACACAGCATCAGAACATGAAGCATAAATAAAAAATTAAGCCTGTAAGTCAGTAAAATGTATGCTCTATGGGAAAGGCTCTTGGCATTAGAACTGTAATAGACCCTGGGCAGTGTCTCAAGCCCACCTTTTATGCCCCTTCCAAGCACAATCTACTCTTTTAACCACAGTGCACACCCCTCCACGTATAGACCTCCAGGTGCATTTCTTTCATTTACCCTCCCCCCCAAGAAAACATGTTAGTCCCCCCTACGGACCGAGCAATTACGAAGGCATAGGAGCATAGAGGTAAATCCTTTAGATAAGTCAACACAGAAGCTATGATAAGCACTACCAAGAGGAATAACAGAGAGGAACACAATACAAAATGACCAGGATGGGAGGTGGAAATAGGGGATGGAGGGTTTCTCTAGAATAGGTGGCCAGAGTATGTTTTTCTGAAGCTAGTGACATTTCAACAGAAACCTGAACGTATTAAAAAAGAAAAAAAATCACCCATGCACATATGGGGATAGAGCGTTCCAGAAAAATGGAATTGGGACAAGCCGAGACCCTGAAGCTAAGCAGGAGTTGGGAAAAGCACAGCGGCCTGGCCAGGCAGGGAGGGAGCAGAAAGGGGAAGTGGAGGGGATTACAGTCAAGAGAGGAAAGCTGAGGCAGATCCCAGGAACAGTTCAGATTTTGGTCTAGGACAGTAAGTCACCATAGGGCCGAAAGCAGGGATTTCCCTCAGCGGCAGTCAGCAGTGTCGCCTGCAAGCCAGTCAGAAGCGCCGCCCTCGGAGCGCACGGGATAAATGGGGTCAGAAGCCCCGCGGGCAGAATCCAGCCATCTGGGTTCAGCAAGCCTGCAGGTGATTCTGATGCACGCCAACATCTGAGAACCCGCGTCCGATGGGGGGAAGCAGCATCAGCTAACCCGTTTAGTCCCTTTACGGTGCTGGACCGACCAGCTTGCGGGACAGGAGGAGAAGCCCAGCACGAAACCGGGGTGCCTCTAGTAGCCACCGTGACAGTGGAGACAACTTGAATGGTCTCTATGAGCAAATCCGCGAACGAGAGGCTGGACACGTCGAGGAACAGAACAAATGTTTAAAGACACAGTTCCTGGGGCGCAGGGAGGCTGTCTCACTCCCTGCCAGGCTCGCTCCCAGTCCTCCATCTGTGAGGCCCTCTGAACAACTGCTCCCGGTGTTCGTGTCTCCCGCATGGAGACGAAAGCCTCAGTTCCTAGGGATGTAAGGATGCCTCAAGGAGCAGCAAACAACCCCGAGGCTCTGATAAATAAAAAGGTCCACGGGCAGTTTTAATGGAGAGAAAAGGGAGGCTGGGAGGCCAGTGATGAGAGGCTGACTGAAGAAACTAAAAACAGGAGGGTCAGTGTCCTTCTGGACATGCATGGAGCTGGAGATTATCGGGCTAAGGGACCTCAATGCGTCAGAGAAAGACAAATACCACAGGATTTCACTCATATGTGGAATTTTAGACACAAAACAAGTGAGCCGAAAGGAAAGAGAGACAAAGAAACAGCCTCGGAAAAAAGAAAAAAAAAACAGAAAACACTGGCGGTCACCGGAGGGCAGGCGTCACCGAGGGCAGGCGGGTGGGGGTGGGGAAACGTGAAAGGGATGAAGGAGGGCACCTGTCCTGATGAGCACTGGGTGATGCAGGAAAGTGCTGAATCCCTATATTGTACACCTGACACTAATATTACACTGTGAGCTAGAATTTAGATTTTTTCTTTAAAGAATAAAAAATAAAATTTAATTTTTGTTAGAAATAAATTCTTAAGAGTTTAAATTTTTTAAAAATTAAAAAAAAAAAGCCCAGGAGGGCTAGCTTATATTCCTGTGATCCATCCTGATTCGCCCTCCCAGCCTAAGGCACCTAAAAGCTGAATGACTTCAAGACAAACCTTAGGCAAAGCCTTACTTCAGGGATTTGGAAAAGCACATCTGCCCCATCCTCACCCTGCCCCCCAGAACTATGCAACCAATACTCAGCACTTCTTATAGATTGCCTGAAATCCCTTTCACTGGAAGAAACATACTCCTCTCTCGTTAGGAATAAAGAGCCCTTAGCTGTGTCTCCCTAAGAGAAACAGAGCACAGGTGCAAAAACTTAATTCAAGCGCTCAGACAGGGGCAGGTGGACAGGGAGGCCGGGACTGACGGAAGAGGAAGTCGGGAAAGGCACACGTCACAATGCTGCGCCACCCCGCGGGTTTTCTCTTCATGCGCACGCGCAGGAGGAAAGGCAGTGCGCATGGTGCTTCGAGTCCTCAGAAGCACCACCCCCCCGGGTGAACGTCCGCTCACAGGTCTCTTTGGAACTGGCCGGACGTGGGAGCACCTCTTCACATCCGGGTCATGGGCACCGTTTTCTCTATACCGTGTCTGCAGGAAGCAGGACTAGAAAAGACCTTCTGGGGCCATGATCCTTCACAGGCTCAGTCTATACAGAGCGAACGGGAGAACTGAGGCAGTGGTTTCAATAAAAGAGAACTCCATCTTGATGTGGGAAACAAAGGCAGAAGAGAAGTTATGAAATTTACTTGCTATCTGCAGCCCGTTGGCAAGTCGTTGAAACAGGCAGAGTGACATTCCTCTAGGGACCCAGCTGCCTCATGTCAAAGCTTTGCAAAAGGCACTCTTAGCTCAACCCCCAGGATCCTGGAAGTCTATTTTAACATAAAAATCTCTACCCACCAAGATACTTGCTGGCAATCATCCCCTAAGCATAGGACCCACCGATAGACATCTGAAGGGTCTCCTGACTCAGGTTTTATTAGGTGATAATAAGCACCCTTTCCCTAATCACAGCTAGCCCCCTAAAATCCTGGAAACCTTGCTTCCAGACTTCCTTAGAGACTTAGTTATCCCTAACCCCCTTCCAACTTAAAAGTATATAGGTAGCCCACACCTCATGACCCTGGTACAGCTCTTTCTGCGGGGGGGGGGGGGGGGCTTTAATAAAACCACCTTCTTGCACCAAAGACATCTCAAGAATTCTTTCTTGGCCATCAGCTTCAAACCCTAATGTCTTCCTACATCACGTTACTAATGGGAAAAAGAAATTTCTGATTCCAATAATATAGTTTAGTTACCTCTTCTGATCATAGTTCTAAGATTCCCATTCCAATTTGCCGTGAAGACATAGCTTAGTTCACAAGTGAGACTTGGACCAGTTATGATTTCATTTCAAAACAGACAGGGCATTCACTATTCCAGGAAATGCCTGCATTAGATTACTGGCAGTGTCTTCTTTAAAATATTAAAAATAATAATAATAAACAGAAGAGCAAGCAAACATGTAGTGTTCACCATACACAAGAAACTGTTCTAAGTCTATTGACTAATTTAACCCAAACATCACACTGTGGAAGCAGCAGATCCAATGAGAGCGATTAAGTTTTATTTTAGAATATGTGGAGAGAGATTAATTTGACATCATTTACCTCCGATAGGATAAACCATTTAAAACCACTAATGGCCTCAAACTAAAAGCCATCTCATGAGTTTAAATAATATGCTTTTCCTAGTACTGCACTTTGGAGAATTGATGTGACAACGTTTCAAAGCAATTCCCTTTGAAATGACAATTAACATAATCACCAAGCACTTACAGTATATGGCATTGTACTAGATACCAAGATTATTTTTCCACCAATTTTTCTTCTAGTTTTTTTTTTTAAATCACACTACATCCCAATAATGAAAAATGCATCCTTGATCCCCATGGCATTGACTATTAGCCCCAAATGTTCAATGATGTTCGACAGCATTTTAAGAGGTACCGGGATCTGAATCTTAACTCCCCCAAAGTTCTTACACAAATAAATCACAATAGTGCATACAGAATGTTAATGATGTAAATTAAAAATATGCAATACCTCTCATGGCAATGAATCTGCTTCCTTCATTTTAAGCTAGATTCCAACAGAAAACGAATTTAGGCTTCTGTATTTCCAACCGCTTCCTCCCTAGCCAATGGAAAGTATACCTAACTCTTATTTGGAGCTTTCTGTGTACAGAATACATTCATTAAGATGACCTCATTCACCCATGGCATCTAATCCTTGATTAGCTGTTACCATTATCATCACCCTTTGCAAGACAGTTAAAGTTACTTTAAAGTTCTATGTGCTGGTGAGGCTGTGAGCTCCCATTTCTCCACCTCATCTCCTTACTTTACACTGTGTCACAACGATGTCCAGAAAGGGAAGATTAAAGAAAACTAGGTAACATGGGGACTCTAACTAAAGCAGTGCCCCTCACCGAAATGTTAGGCTTGCAGTGACTTTGAAGAGACTTTACTAAGGATTCTGAAATCCCATTTAAAGCCCCTCCACTGGTATCATTAAACCTTACCACATTTCCAGGGCAAAATCATCAGATTCAGTGGATGGGCATAAGAGGGTAAGAACACAAGAAGAAAAAACAAAAAGGAAAGGCGATACCAGAAGGGAATTTCATGTAAAAGCATGAAACACAAACAGGCCCAAGGAAAACACTGCAGGAGTTCCGATGAGCCCCCCAGCCCACCCTGGGAGCACAGCCAGTGTGGAATAAGACCCACCTGGGTGGCAGAAAACCACAGGCTCAACATCTATGTTTGAGTAATTATCTTTAATTTGCCCCAAATAATGACCAAAATCTGTTTTACTTACCCAATGACTTGGTGCTCGTAATACTGCAGGGTCCTCTTGAGAGTCTGCTGTATCGTCTGAGGCTGGAGAATAATAATAACAAAATATATTATCAGCAGATCAGTGCCATTCCCATTCTGGGCATCAGACGCAGATACGACACATCTTCTGATTGATCTCGTAGCATTTTCGCTTTACAATATTAACCCATTACACATTCTGCTATGTATTTTCCCCCCAGGAACTAATACGAGGCCCTCAGCAATTACCCAGAATTTCTCGGTTTCAAGTAGGATAACATTTCCTGGCCGTATTTTTTCCATTTCTTCCATATTGGCTCTTAGGTTCAACAAAACATCTGCTGGCGATAAACCAAGGTTTGGGGGGCAGCGGAGGGGAGGCATACTAAAGGAAATGTGAGCTATGCCCAGGTCAAACCTGACTTCTTCAAGGACCCAAGAGATTCCAAGCAAGGGCACCAAACCCTCATGGACAAGGGAGGGCGTGTGTGGCAAACACCTAAGTCATTCCTGACCAAACAGTAGGATCCTTTCGTCTCCATGACAGCTGAAGATAGAGTTTCTTAATTCCAGATCAAAACATTTTTTCTTAGACTAACTTAGGCAACAGAGCCTGAGTTTAGAGTTTCTGACTGAGGAAGACCAGAAGATCCCAGAACATAGATTTAATTAAGAAATTATGGTAAGAACCTAATTTTCAGGGGCAAGAGGGTGAATTTTTTAAAATATAAAAACACAGAGTCAATTGGGCACAGAGAATCATCTTCTGCAAGCTTATCAAAAGATTGGCTCATTATAGCCACAGATCAATTTTAGGGGAATATAAGGACTATGACATTCTTTTCTTGAGATGGGAGGCAGCAGGCAGTCGGCAATCTCATGGGCTCTGCCCCTGATTAGCCACCCAAAACTGGATGAGGTCAAGAAAGCTCGCCGTCTTAAAAGCAATTTTTTTAAAAAAGGCTACAGACAGAGGTTGTCATCCAGGTTCCCTTGCACCCCTTCCCTGTTCACCTCTCTATGAAAATGTCCAGGACAGAGGTAGCAGCCTCCTTACTCAAGACTCTTCCAAGTTTCAGCCTCCTTCTTGGCAGGAAAGGGTTATTCGAAAGCAAGAGGAAAATGAACTTTGATTAAATCAAGGGCATCCCCTGAAATCTGTTCTGTGCTACCATTGAGGAGAGCCCTTTCACGGAGCAAATCTAAGACTTCCCTTTAGCCAAAGCAAATCAGAAATTAATTTTAGGAGGAATCGGCCTCCCCATGTTCAAGGAAATAGGTACAGGGCGAATGCTTTCAACAGCCGGTTTTCATTTGTACCATGTTAAAAAGATGAACGGGAAACTACGAACCTGCACAGGTATCTCAGCTCTTTAAGACAATATCAAAGCAGAGTAAATAGAATGTACATAAGGAGAAAAAAAAATCACATCTGAACCAAGAGCAGTTGAGCTGTTGAGAAATCTAGGGGGACCAAAGCAGACACGGCAATCCTAGTGCACAGGAAAAGTGTGCTTTCAAAACTCGACCCGAGGCCAACGCAAACCAAGTCATTATCAGCCACTGGCTCAGGACCCCTGGGACCCGCACCCCTTGCACTGGCTTGGCAGTTGGTGAGCTAAGATAACTTTCTCTTTGGCAGCACGCCCTAAAAGCAATGATATGCACAGTGGGATTACCCTTCCAGTAACCTCTGGTCACAACACATGGAACAGAAAGCAGGAACTCGAGTGCACAGGGCCAGCCAGTAAAGACCAGAATGACCTCATTTGTACAAAGGGACATTTTTTCCCTGCACCAGGAATTTCCCAGTCATTAAAAAGCACATGTTTGCAAGAGAAGTTGAGCCTTTTAAAGAGCTGATTTTTTTCTTTATTTTGTGAAGCAATTACTTTTCTTCCCCAGTGGGAGTTAAATTTACAGTTTCCAAATACATTAAAAAGAAAACGTTCTCTGGGCATAGCTGACAAAACTTCAATTTGGGAAAGCATTTATACACTTCCTGTGGCTTGTCGAAGCCAGTGGCCACATTCTGAGGGTCTAAACAAGGAATATGGAGGCTGAGGGCAGAGTGTCTCCTCACCAGCAAGCCACGGTGGACTTCCCCGCACACCTGACTCCCCAGGACATCTCATCACCGTGGGTTCAGTGAACCTTCTTCAGAGTCTGCCTGATTGCTCAACCAAAGGCTCTTATCAGTGAGAGACATCTTCATGAAATCTCTGGGTCTCTCTGCCCTGAATAAAACAGCATGAAGACCCACATGGGGGCCACAGTGGTCCACAGGGGTGACTTCTGCCTGGAGAGTCGTAGGGTACACTTCTTAGTGTCCACATACGTCAGTGACACAAGCCAGTGTGTTAGTGGGAAACACAGGAGTTCCGAAGATGGGCAGACCTTCTCCTTTAAGAATGCAACTCTACACATGTCCCCCACTCAACAGTTCCACAGGCCAAGATCCCCTTCCTCCTATCTGTATCTGTCCCCTCCTTTAAGAAAGAGTTTAGAAATATGATTTTAGAAAAGAAGATTTAATATCAAAGTGAGTTCAAAATCCAGCTCTGTGACTCACCAGCTAGAGGACCCTGGGTGGTTCACTTAAGCTCCCTGAGATACGATTCCTTATGTAGACATTACTTTTCATGGAAATTAATTGAAAGAAAGCAGTCTCTGGTGCAGAGGTGGTACCTAGTAATGAATAGTTATGACCATGCTCAACTGCAAAACACGGCTTCCACCCTTGAGTGTTTCATAGTCCAGTGGAGGAGCACAGGATAGAGCACCCACCGTGTAAGTGTAATGCTTCGAGATCCTTACCACCCAAAAACTCAACAGAGCTAGCATGACCGCCCCTCGTAAGAGGGTGCTGATTCCAAGAGACAAAAGAAACGATTAAAAAAAAAATGGCAGCAGAACGTATAAATATTTCCAATGAAAACTTCAGATCAGTCCAGAGATGGCAATAAAAGCAGAAGTTTGAAAATGAAGATTGGGGACAGATCTAGAAAGCAGGCTTAATGTGGGAAGGACTCTGAGGCACCAGACTGAGATCAGGAGTCCAGGCATTAAGCTTTACAAGAAATAAGAAACAAGCCATGAGCCTCCTTCCCAGGACACAAAGAGTGTGCAACAGAAGAACCAGGTGGCCTTATAACTTCATAGCCAGAGGCTGGAGGATCTGAGAGACACGGGTGGGGAAAAAGAAAAAGGCACTCTTCCTTTCACAAAAAGACAAAGAGATCTGTGATTCTTCTCTGCTCACCCCAAACTAAGATAGAGATGGGGTCTCCTACCATCCCTGCTCAACACCAAGAAGCACTGAACAGGAAGACAGCTGGACAAACAGGGCAGCCATCTAAGTCCCACCTATGGATACTATGGGGTTAAACAGAAGGTACTCGGAAGCTGCCATCACGGAGCCACCAGGATCCATCTTCATCTCTGGTCTCAGAATAGCTTCCCCCTGCTTGGCCAGCAGTGCTGACCCCAAAGACTAAATGTGTTGCTCACAGAAGGTCATGGGATCCAAACAGCCAGCCATTAAATGGTCCCCACAGAGCCAGAGAAGTGGTCCCTGAGGAGTGGGAGGAAGCCGTTCCCAGCAGCTGGCCCTGCAGGCTCAGACGGCCCTGCGGGAGCCCAGAACCCGGGGCACAGTCCCTGCTCTGGAGACCTGCACCAGATGGATCCGGGATCCGGCACGAGGCGGGGAGTCAGGCCGTGAGCCTGTGAGCGCCTGTGTGTGTGTGCGCACGCGCCTGTGGGAACCCCTGTCCCCAGATAGGCAGCACATGCTCACCTCAGTTTTAGAGATCAAGAAGCTGAGGCTCAGACTGGTTAAGTAAATATCCCAGGATCACAAAACTAGTGAGTGAATAAACCACTGCAGGCCAGGAATGGCTTCAAAGTGTACCCTGTTTCTACTAGATGCCTGGAGGGTGGCTCTGACCTTGAACAACCTGGGATTCTACCTTGTTTAATACAGCACTTCATCATGCCAAAAATAGACACGACTTCACAGATAACTTAAAAACAAACTTCTCATTTCTGCTTTATAGCACAGACCCATAGGCTACAGAATTAATGGAAACCTTAAACAAATATCTGTAACTAGCCACTCCATTTTACTTACTTAAACATGGGAAAATTCAATATCCATGTCAGAGACTAAATGATAGGGATATACATTTAATTACTAATGCTCTAAGCCAGTGGTTTTCTATTCTATATGAACACTAGAATCACCTTGGGGACCTTCTAAAACTGCCAGCGCCTGAGCTCCACCTCCAAATTTTCCAGTTCAGCCCGTCTGGGAGACCCAGTTGCTTCCAATGCGTAGTCAGGGTTGAAAACCTTTCGTTTAAGGTATAAACATGATAATCAAGACCAGTAACCCTCCAGAAACCTTACTTGAACGGAGTAAGTCAGCATTCATGAGAACAGTTTCTTTATTCAAGCATCAGGAGAAGTAAGCTTCTGGGAGGTTATAAATCTAACCATCAAATTCAACACAGTTTGTTCCTTAACTGTCACTAATGGCTTATAATCAAGTCTGAATTTCTTAGATAAACAAAGAGGTATACGGCTTGAGGCATAAATATAATTCCCATGTAATTCACTCCCAGGTGCTTACGTCAGTATTGGATTTAGCGCAGGCTCGTACACACAACATAACGGCTCGTGTGACACTTCCTCCATGTGAGCCTTCACATCTTCATGGGTGTTATTACTGTACAGCTAAGAGAAGCGAAACACACAGCATTTAAGTTGCCCTGCGCCACACAGGTAAAAAGAGACAACACCAGGGTTGAGTCTCAGATAATCTGCTCCAGAATCCAAGCACATAATCTCCAACCTATACCGTACATAACATTTAAAACTGTATTGGGTTGAGCACTTTCCAGTTCACAGTTTCTAATCCGTGTTATCGCAACTGATCCTTGCATCAGTCCAGTCAAATAGTCAGGCTAGTGCCATGATCACCATCTGACGGAAAAAGAACCAAAGTTAGAGACATGACAAGTCCTCCCTTGCAGAGAGCATCTCTTCCCTTAGGAAATTGTCCTCAGATAGCACCTTTTTAATGTCAACATACAGTTAAAGAAACACATGGATTCAAATTAGTTGTCTGCTTCTTGAGAACGCACAGAACATTCTGTCCACCAAACCTCCACACACAAAGAAAGCTGTAGGCAAAATTGCCAAGTCTAACATGCGCTTGCCCTTCCCCTCCCTTAGCTTCTCCTCCTCTGGCTCACCCCTTTCTTTTCCTAGCAACTGGGCATCTAATACACTGATGCTGCATTCTGATGGGCTGAATCCCCACCACCATCACCTACACTCCCAAAACAAATCTCCAGAAATCACCATTGCATAGTTTCCTTCCTTTTCTCATCAAAATTCTCAATCCCTGATCTCAGAGGGTACTCAGAAGGAGTCATACCTCCATTTCCTCAAAAACGCAATCCCCAGTCCTAAGGTAAATGATGGTAAAAAATGAACATCCCTCCATGATAAAACATGGTCTGAAACACTAACAGTGGCACTGCAGTAAACAGGCTTCTCAGTGAGAGTTAAGGGGTTGCGGTGGGGGGGGGGGGGGGGGAGTGGGACAGGAAGAAGCACTTCTCATCCTCTAGGTCACGCTACAGGAACCACCACATTCTCTAAGATGTGAGAGCATTTCTCATATTAGGACATGATATGCCAAATTCTGTCACTGAATTGACCAAAATTGTAATTAGCTCCCCTGTCTTTATGGCTAAGCCTGTAGACACCAATGCATCAAATGATATGATTGATGTTACTTAATAAAATTAGTCCAACAACAAGTCACTTCCGGCAAGTGGTTTAACTACTTCTGAAAGAGATGTAATTGCAGTAATCATCCATCTTGCTAAATATGCAGACAAAATATTCACTTTCCCAGCCTCTGACTAAACTTACTACATATAAATCCAAAAAAAGAAAAAAAAAAATAGATGGCAAATTAAATATAGAACTCTGAGTCAGGACCTCTGTATTTCAAGCCCAGCTGTGCTACTGACCTTTTTATAAAATTAGCCAACATCTCTTCACCTGGGAGTAGAAAACCTTGGGGGAAAAAAAATGCCTCTATTTTCCCATCTGAAAAATGCTAGTAAGAAGTTCGTAGTTCTCAGGGTCATTTTGAAGAAAACCATTGCAAAGTTAAGCACTTGAAAACAGAGGGTCAAATCATGCTGGAGAGTCCACCATCTCTCAGAAAGCTGGGCAGTACCATTTCAAGTGAATGATGCTAGTAATTTGCTAAACAAAACCTGTAGTCCAGATAATCACAAAAAGCAAAAGCAGTAAGTGTACTAAAAGAAAGGGGCACCTGGGTGGCTCAGTGGGTTAAGCCTCTGCCTTCAGCTCAGGTCATGATCTCAGGGTCCTGGGATCGAGCCCCACATGGGGCTCTCTGCTCAGCGGGGAGCCTGCTTCCGCGCTCTCTCTCTCTCTCTGCCTACTTGTGATCTCTCTCTCTCAAATAAATAAATAAAATCTTTAAAAAAAAAAAAAAGAAAGAAAGCTAGAGACACACAATAAGGTAGAGTTCTTCCTACCCACACTGGCTGAAAATCTGCATGATTTCCTTCAATCTCCACTTTATTCTCCTTGTGAACACAATATACAACTGAGGACCCCACGAGAGCTTAGGGTAAAGGTTGACATGCTAATTGACCCGTACAGGGATCCAAAATGATGACCTTGGCCTTATTAGAAGCATGTTCTAATTAGCGAGGTGCAGTGGTTATCATCATTATAATTACGGATTATAGCTGAATATACTTACCATATAATGGATGGTATAATTAAGTCTTCCTATACAAAGTAGGTTTGCTTTCCAAGCATTTCCCCCCTTTGTTATTTTAACCCCTTTCCAAAAATAGCCACTGAATTTCAATTTGATACAAGACCTAACACCACCAACACCCATTTAAGCTGAAAACACACATTCCTCAAACTGAAAGAGCTCCGAAGGGTGACGTATTCAGTGTGTCCCCTACCTTCCAGTGAGAGCACATTTAAGTTATCCAAGAATTTTGGGTGTTTTCAATGAATAACACCACCACCTTTGGTATGGGGACCACTTCACAGTTTACCAATCACTTTCTTTCCTTTCCGTTCATTAGATGTTCACAACCACCTCGTGAGTCTCAGATATAATTATCCACACTCCACAGATGAAAACAAGAAGGTCCAGGGAGGTGCAAGTGTGTTTTGCCTCAGCAACATGGCTGGAAAGAGCCACCAACAAGACAAAGAGTTAGGTCTCCCGTGATTTTCCTCTGCATCTTCCCCCATAAGTAACTTACTGGGCTCTGCTGACTATTAAAATGGCCTTCTGTGTATCTTTCTGAAGTCCCTTGTTTCCTTTTATTTGTTTTCAATGGATATGAAAACAATGTTGTATTGTTTTCCCAAATTCACAAAAGTTACTGTTATTTAAATAGTTCTGGTATGATCGTTAACTTCTTTATCAGGTAACTTTGGGAGAAACATGCTTTCCCGGTCACATCTTGGTCCCCTTGGCTATCTGAATAAAAACAATGACCGAATAAAAATCCTGAGACAAGGGGCACCTGGGTGGCTCAGTGGGTTGAGCCTCTGTCTTCGGCTCAGGTCCTGATCCCTGGGGTGCTGGGATGGGGTCCTAGGATCGGGCCCACATCGGGCTCTCTGCTCAGCAGGGGGCCTGCTTCCCCCCTCTCTCTCTCTCTCTCTGCCTGCCTCTCTGCTTACTTGTGATCTCTCTCTGTCAAATAAATAAATAAAATCTTAAAAAAAAAAAATCCTGAGACAAGAGGGTCCTGGTTCTAGACACCTTCTCAGGGCAGCGGGTCATGCTGTCCTCCAAATGCGAGGCTTTCTGGATTAAACATGTTGTTGACTGCTGTGAAACACTAAGAGAGCACAGTCCATGTAACACCTCATCTAGCCCCCACAAAAATCCTATAAGAGAGGAAGGAGTATTACCCCAATGCTATAAATGTGGAAGAAACTCATCCCAGACAAGTTAAAACGTGCCCAAAGTCCCGTAGGTAGTGTCTAAGTCTACATATGTGTCTCATCTCTGTACGCCTGACTCCAAAAAGCCAAGCTTTTCTGAACTAAAATACCGTCTCCTGTCTTCAAGGCAGAAAAGGTTACGGTTGAGAGGGATTAACTCTTCGGTAGATGGTGTGATTTTGGACACAGCCTTTTTTTTTCTAAACCTCAGTTTCCTTTCTGATAAAATAGAGAAGCTCCTAACATAACTATTGCTCAGGGTTGTTTAACGTCAAAATGAGATAAAAGTACAAAGCATGATACGTATATGGGTTATATGATGATTCTATAAAAAAAAAATCTCTTGATGAGCAAGTAGTCAAAAAATTGCTAAATTGAACTAAACTGCCTGTGTCTAACATCTAGGACGGTTGCCAGGCATGCCTCGCGGCCCGAAGATGCCAGTTAGATGCTGCAAAGCTAATTAGTGCCATTCCGGCTCCTGAACACCCTACCGGACAGCAATGGTCCTCCTGTCAGGAAATAATTTCCAGCCCTTTATAGCCTCTTTGCAAGCTCCCCTTGTGTATTTCCAAAGAATTCCCTATTGTTTCCAGTGCTGGGAGCCACAGTGTGGTATTTTCCCAACAAGAGCCTGGAAAATAAGGGAAGGAATATTTCCTGCCTAACAGTTAAATCACAAAATTTACACACAAAACGGGGATCTGTTTTGTCAACCTTAAATGCACCAGCTTCAACAATAATTTGTTAAGTAGTAACAGAGAATTCTCTCCAATCATCCAGCCCAAGGTGCAGCCCCAGGAAAAGTGGGCCACCCAGCCTCCAAAGCAACATTTGCAAAGGGGACAACAACAGGGCATGGGGGAAGAAGGCAAAGTTAGAGAGGGCAGCCCAAAGGGAAGAGAAGGGAGGGGAATAGTTTATTAAATATTAAACCCAATACTGTTCAGGGGTATACTGGCTCTTGGTCACACTGAGAAAGATTATTCCCAAACTAAAGAAATTCCCCAACCATCTTAACTAAAAGGGACTCTTGCAAAGGGCAGTGAAGTATCAGGTCTCTTTAGCAAGGCTGAATCCTACAACCTGAGAGCTAGCTCCTTACACCCAACGGAAGAATTCGGCATGAAACTCATTTTGCTTTGACTCCAAGTGCATTAAAGCAAACTTCTAATGACGACTTGGCTCCTCATGGAGCCTGAACAGGTAAGAAATGTGCTGATCACACAGACTCAGTAATCAGCCTCAACTCCCAGTTCCCGGATCACTGTAAATACGTGAATTGTCATGCAAATGCCAACCCAAGTGACAGGGGGCATTTGTTTACCCAGTCAGAGGCTGCGAGTCTGATGATTTCAGGACACTGACAAGAACAGGTCCTTGGAGTTTGAAAATCTCAGATGCCCAACCAAGCAGAACCATCCAAATACTACCCGGTGTGGGTCCTGCCCAGCTCTGCTGCCTCAACCTCTCTGGGAAGATAAAACTCAGCAAAGATCATCAGATCCAGTGTTAACTACAATCCGATGATCCAAACGGATACGAAACGTGCTGACTCCGCAGATAATGAGGGTGACGTCATCAGTGTTCATGATGCACTGGATCTCCCAGCAGAGGACAAAATCATCACATGTCACTCTGGAAAAAACAGGCAGGCAGGAGAACGCTAATACTGAGTGATGTGCAAAGCCTGACTTTTTTTCATTAAACTCTACATGAGCACATTTTTTTAATCTAGGGATCACTCCATTATGTAATAACTATGACACGGCTTCCCCATGCCTTCTAGCAAGTACTCAGTGACACCAAGACATGTGTGTGCAAGGGTTACACACAATAAGATGCAATCTGTGAGGGGCACACATACCCTCACTAGGGTAACGATTTCTAGGGTACTCATGCTTCCCTTCATATCCCGGAAAACAAACTACAAGTGACACCATCGCTCTTGGCAGACTCTGCCACATAGGCTAAGCCATGACGATGGCTTCTGTCACTGCATTCACAGATGCTTCACCCTGGGAGCCTGGAGCGCAGGACAGGAGAGTGAACAAGGTCAGCCTGGGAGCAAAGCCCTGAGGAAGAAAGAGCCCTCGTGGTGTCTAACACAGGTCTATGCAGGACTCCGCCTGTCAGGAACTCCACAAGTGGCGAGGGGAGTTCAGGTTCAGGAACACCAACAGGAAGTCGCTACCAGCCATCCCTTCTCGAGTCACAAGTAGGAGCATACGAAACGCGAAACAGGGAGTCTCTGCTGCACAACGCGCACATCGTGTGTTGAGGATGGAACAACGCGGGGGCACATGGACAGACACATCATGGTGGAAGGAGCTAGACACAGAGAACTGGACACTAAAATGCACGTGGTTGCCGGCTTCTTCACTTCCGGCAAGTCGCTGCTTCTCTCTGAACTTCAGTTTCCTTGTCCTTAAATCAGAGTTAATAATAATCCTTGCCCTGCCTATCTCATTCACTCCCTGTATGAATCGGGGGGATAATGTGTGTTAAAAACATGCTCTGTGACGGGGCGCCTGGCTGGCCCAGTCGTTGGGCATCTGCCCTCGGCTCAGGTCATGGTCCGAGGGTCCTGGGATAGAGCCCCACATTGGGCTCCCTGCTCGGGGGGAAGCCTGGTTCTCCCTCTCCCACTCGCCCTGCTTGTGTTCCCTCTGTCTCTGTCAAATAAATAAATAAAATCTTTAAAAACAAAACAAAACCTACTCTGTGAACTCTGAACAGATGTCACTCACTGCTAATGGCTTTTTGGCGTGGAAAGTGTAGGTCAGCCCATCATTCCCTCATAGTCCTGAAGTGCGGAAAATTAAGAAGGAAAAAAAAATGTCACTAACGCTTTGTATTCTTGGGCATTAAAAAAAATTAGTCGGTGAAAGCCCCTGATTTTTCAAAATTCTCTTCAAGTCCGCTTACCCTAAAAACTAATAAAATAAGCCATTTATCACAAAAACAGGCACCATAATAAGAATTGCTGTGGCCATTTTAGAAAAACGTCAACAAAAGACATCAAAACTTGCTCACATGAGAACCAAACTTTTAGCTATGTGGTCATTCTTGGCCACTTGTTTGTCTCATTACCTAACAGAAAATTGGTAACTAGGAAAAGGGGGGGGGGTGGCAAATGGATGTGAGTAAGAAAGGGATATTGGGAACAGCTGCCTAGAGAAGAAGAGAAATGTTTCTGGCACAGTATTGTTTTTTCAATTTTTTTCTAGAATACTACACGAGTTTTAAATGTCTCCCTCTGCCATTCATCTTTACAAACATCATTCAGATGTTGACCCACGCAAGTCATGTCTACACATTCACCCCAAACAACAGAGAATTTTACTGATACGATGCTTAGGAGCAAGGTACCATGGGAGAGTGGGCAGTACTTCCCAGCTTCAAAAACCCTTTAATTTCCTCGTGTGAACAAGGGCTCTTCACTGCACTTTCCAAGGCCAATCTAGTGCAGCAGCATCCGTAATTGGCATGACATATATCAGTCCATAATTTACTTGTTTAAGGCACAAAGTCTCCAGAATTTCTAAGCATTATAAAACATAAGGACACCATCTGCCTCATTTGGCCCTATGAGCTTTACTCCAAACAAACCCTGACGTAGCACCAATAGCTCCGTAAAATAACACACAATAGCATATGATACCAAATTAATAAGTATAATACTACATAATCAAAAATTGTATATATATGTGTCTGTATGTATATCTCCCAGTATACCTACTTGATTTCTACAGACCAAGAACATCTGATAATTTCCTGTAGCTTTAGGAGGTCTCCGGATGGCTGCGGAGAAGCAGGCATCACTCCCATAGCCATCGGTACCTATTGGAGCGTGGGACCAGACAGCCAGGTTTGATCTGAGGATGCGGGGGGAGGGGCACCAAGAGCGTGATCTCCAGCCCATCCATTCCCAGTCCTCTCTCCCCCAAACTTAGTTTCCACTCCTTTAAGGTGCTTAAAATCAAGGGAGGTATTTTTCAACTAATACTTTCATGTAAGATATTTAAAATACACACGGTCTAATTTGTCTGCTGGGAGAGACTTATGGCAGTTTTTTTGTTTTGTTTTGTTTTTTAATTATTTATTTTTTTATTTTGAGAGAGAGAGAGAGAATGAAAGAGAGCATGAGAGGGGAGAGGTCAGAGGGAGAAGCACACTCCCCGCCAAGCAGGGAGCCCAATGTGGAACTCAATCCCGGGACTCCAGGATCATGACCTGAGCTGAAGGCACTTGCTTAACCAAGTGAGCCACCCAGGCGCCCTGAGACTCATGGCAGTTTTTACGGAATGAGCTTTTGATAAGAGAGAGAGAGGTTAAGAATAGGGACAACCAGGAATAAATGTCCCTACTTCACAATTTTTCTCAACCTAACTTCTAACATATCAGAGTTGAAACTACTACAAAACACCAAGGCAGAAACTTTGATACGCTTTACTTTGATATGCCCTCGCTTTCATTTCTGTTGGGTACTCCGGAAGAACAAAACAATGAGCTTTATTATCTTGGGTTTTCAAGATGTTTTCAGGCAGGCATATCTTGATTTGATATATAAATCACAGAAAGCAGCTGAATACCTTATTTAATGGCCAAGAACTGTCAGCTTGATCTTATTTTTAGATTCACATCTTTAGCCTTCTATTTTATAGTTTTACCATAAAAATGGTTAATGTTTTTATTGACCCACACTTGAAAGTGACTTACTAATATGTATTTTTTGAAAAATTATTATGTCTCTTGAGGTGACTTGTAGTAAAATGCCTTTTCCAATTACATATCTAAGGGGATCGGTAATTTCTTTCATTACTGTCATCATTAATGCCATTGATTAAGATGATATATCCCAATACTATAATCAGAATAATCGGATATCTGTGTTAACTAGATATCTGAGGCCTAGATTTTTCTCAACAGTCAAGAATGCAAGACTGATGGTGGAAAATTAAACTTACGACTTAACTCAGTATTCGATTTCCTCCATCTTCCCCGGACTCCCATCCCTAGAACACAGCTGAGTAAGGATTGAAGTGCCCAAGTGCTTAAAATAACAGCAGGCAGCAGCCTCATACATCAGACTTTGCACAGTTGGCTCCCCGGAAGCTGTGGCCAAATCCCATCCATTCTTCTCCAGCACCCAAGTTAGGTTCCTGCTTTGCGAGCACAGTTCTAGAGAGGGAATTTAATTCAGAACAAAAGGAAAGACTGGTTTTCTTTGAAATGTGTTTAGAATGGCAGTAAGTTTACACAAGAGAGAGGGGGAAGAAAGGAGGCTTCATAGCTTGCAAACACTGTCATGTCCAAGAGTGTTTATTGATTGTTGTCTCGGGAGGGAACAATAAACCTCGGTCTCCAGCATCCATGCCAGAAACTCCCTCTTCTGTGTCTGAAGCTTCAGAGGGAATCACAAAAGTCAGTCGCTAAAATTTACTCTTTCCCTCAGGCTGTGTTCCATTACAACACAATTATCTCATCATTATCACTCCTTACAATAAATGTAAGGAGTAAGAGGCATATTCTTTTGTTAAGGAGGTAAAAGACATTTTCACTATTCCTGGCAAATTTTTAAAAGACACAATGATGGTATTTATAGCTACTCCAGATTCCTACTGAATGGCATTTTTAAATTCAGAATCCAGTGACAGAGCCATCTCTCCTCTGCCCTACATAATCAATAGGAGATAGACAGCTACCCAGATCCATACCTGCGAACACACAGACATACACACATTTGTAACGTAGATACATAGAGATAAACAGGTAAACATCGAAGGTGCCCTTCAAATAAATTCATGTTCCTATCTGTAAATACCATAATGAACATACAATCTGAAACAATCCCTGCATCCTCTTCTTCGTGGAAAGCAAATAAATAAATAAATTCCAGGGCACATGGGTGGCTCAGTGGGTTAAGCCTCTACCTTGGGCTCAGGTCATGATCTCAGGGCCCTGGGATTGAGCCCTGCATCTGGCTCTCTCAGTGGGGAACCTGCTTCCCCCTCTCTCTCTGCCTGCCTCTCTGCCTACTTGTGATCCCTTTCTGTCAAATAAATAAATATAATCTTTAAAATAAATAAATAAATAAATAAAT
>RCUC01034520.1:0-11022 GCA_003697995.1 Taxidea taxus jeffersonii
CCCTAGCAGCCCTCGACCTACATCTGCTGGAAGGTGGGGAGAGAAATACTGCAGCTTTGGCCTCTCAGGTAGGAAACTATGTGCATCCATATGTTAATCTCCAGGGGAACTCATGATTCCATTGCAGACTTGCTTTTATTTCATTGATCCCTGAATTATGGACAATTAGATTAGTTTGTGTCCTTTAGTGTTACAGTGCAGCAGTGAAAATCTCTGTGTACATCCAGTCCTGCCTGGGTGAGGTGTGACCGTCGGGTACATTCCTAGAAGACAGAGCCACACCCTGACCACACTGTTCACTGCGCCTGGTCTGCAGGAGGCTTCAAGCATCTGCTGATGTAAGTTTTACTGTCACTGCACTCAGGGCACAAGGACAGTTGGGGATCAGGATGGCCTCCCTTAAATGCTAGCAGCATGTCCCGGGTTGCTGTCTGGGCTGCCGTGATATGCTCACTCATCCCTCTGTTATCCAACATTCAGGGGTCGCCCATGTCCCTGTGAGGACTTCTGTGATGCATGTTCCCGAAGGGTTGGTTTTCTTCTTTGAGGGCATCATGTACATAGAAACATTCAGGACATAGCAGGACAAACAGATAAACCACCGGAGCCCATGCATGTTTTAGGACTCACTCTGGCTGGGTGACTGGTATGAGTTTTCTTTACCTACAGGACCAGCTCTCCCCACATGCATACCCTCCCGCCTACTTCCTGAACGCTCATGGGCCACAGCAAGAGCGGCGCATGGGGGAGGCAAAGGGGCTCCCTTCTATAACGGGCTGGTGGCCACAGGCAGTGGGACCCCTCAGGGAAAACAGGGTGATGCTGGCTGGCATTCAGGAGCCTTCTGGCCAGTGACACCCCTCCAGGGGACAATATGCACCCGGGATGGCGCTGTGATGCTCAGAGCAGCTGTACCCACAACAGCAACAACTGGAAACCAAGCATCTGTCAGAAAGAGGATGGACAAGCCTCGTTTAAATGATTAAACGATTAAATGACCCACAGCTACCATCAGGTGACTTGTAGCAACTTGCTGTTGAGGAAAAAAAGTTGCATGGAGCATAATACAATCTTACATCACTAAAAAGAGACACAGAGAGAGAAGCGAACAGTGTATTGTTTTGAGATAGGAGTTTTAGAAGGATAGGAGAGAGCTGTGGTTACCTGGGGGAGACGGAGGAGGTGAGGCACGGCTGGAGAAGCAGCTCCCGGGCAGAGGCACACATCAGTCACATGTGTCCCTGCACCCCTATCCTGCATCACAGGCATACGGTGCTGTATTTTGCAAATATCAAGTAGGACATAGCTGTGAACACTGGAGGAAAAGTCCTGAGACTTAAACACACTCTAAGTGGAGATTAGCCTGCCTCCGATCCCAGTGGGAGGAGATCCTGGGGTGTCTGCTTCCTTCTTCCACCAGGCCAATGCTGCCCGGTGCATGGTACACCCGGTCTGCTTCCCACCAGAGCCTGGATGGACAGAGACCCAGGTCCCCCCGACCCCCGCTCCCTGTCCCCCGGGGGCAGTCCTCTGCCTTGCACAGGCTGGAAACCACCATCCTGTTCCTCCCCAGGGCTTGGGGAGGGCCTCTTTTCAATTCTCACCAGGGACCTTGTTCCACCTTCTTTCCAAGACAATAGGGCCACTTGCCCACCTTACTCAGTGCAGCCCCCTTGGTCACCTTCAGAGCCCCCACACCCCTCTCTCCTAGCAAGGGGGCTATCATTACCATCCCTGATTGTATTTACCCTCCCAAGGACTCCAAGATGAACTTCTGGTCCCTCTCTCTGTAGAACAGAGCAGGAAACCCTTACATCTCCTGAAGGCACCCTCTTCCAGGGGTGCTGCTGTGACAAATCCCAAAGCAATCCCACCATTCTCTGACTGATTCCATGTTACTTCTCTTTGAAGACATTGTAATACACCAACAACGTGGTATTAGGTTCCTATACTAACATTTCAGAAAATAGGGGTGCCTGGGTGGCTCAGTGGGTTAAGCCTCTGCCTTCGGCTCAGGTCACGATCTCAGGGTCCTGGGATCGAGTCCCACATCGGGCTCTCTGCTCAGCAGGGAGCCTGCCTCCTCCTCTCTCTCTCTGCCTGCCTCTCTGCCTTCTTATGATCTCTGCCTGTCAGATAAGTAAATAAAATCTTTAAAAAAACTTCTTTTCAGAAAATAGTAGGCCTGTCCCCAGGTTTCCCATCTACCCAGAAACACCAATTATTACCTACCATGCACACACAAACACGTACACACATGCACACACATGTGCACACACACATACTATTTCCTAATGTACGTAAGATGGGAGCATATCACACACTTCTGTTGTGCCTTAAAAAAATCTACATACGCTTTGTAGATTGTTGCAGACCAGCATATAAAGAGCTGGTTCTTCATTTCCATGGCGGCCTGGTAGTTCAGGGTCTGGCCACGGAAGATCAGTGAGCAGCCCCCTAGTAGAGGACATAGGTGGTCTCCGATCCTTTGCTTTGGCCCTGTAATGAATACGTTGTCCACATACCCTTCTCGGTGTGTGAGTGCACCCTCGGTATCACTCTGGGAAATGATATTCCTGCTCTCTCTAAACCTCACACCAACCCCTCGAGATTGAACATCATCTCATTTCATAGATGAGAAAAGGGATGCTAGGAAAACAAAATGCTCAGTCCAGGCGGAAATAGGATTTGAACCTGAAAAGTTTATTCACACCGTGTGGCTGATGAGGCGACGAAGAGCCCCATCTGAGCGGTTCCCCTCACTAGAGTTCACCTCTGTCTGTGGCTGCTGCCTGGAGCACCACGGACCGGGGGCTGAGAGGGAGGCCACTGGGAGCCAGGCCCTGGGAGAGGCCTCTGGAGGGGTGGGCAGCACGGGTGCCTGGCCTGGGGAAGCGGCGGCTCACTAGCTCGAGTTCCCAAAGTTGGCTCTGAGGAGGCGGTGGTAGTGGAGGGTACAAGCAGGACTGTGATGTAAAATCTGGGGCCCCAAGCCTAGAAAAGCCACACAGAACCCCATGGGTCCAGAGATGTTGGCCAGGGCCACGACCAAGACTCTGTTCCCAGCCCAGACCTGCCCCAGGACCCCACACTGAGCCTCTGCTGCCCTCCTGGCCACCACCAGGTTCCCATGCGGAGCCTCAGACATGGCCAAGACTTGACCCACCAGGCCTGCACAGACACTGAGTGAGTGTCATCCTCGTGCCTGCCAGTAGCTGCACAGCCTCCAGCAGGGGGCACAAGCACTGTATGGCCATTTCCCTAGTGAGGTCATTGCTCCTCTCCTAGTGGGTCTTTTCCAACAGCTACATCAGGTCTGGGCATGCCACCCTCCTGATCCCTAGACTTCAGTGGCTCCCCATTCCCCCTCAGACAGATGTGGGCATTTAGCATTCTCCCTCACCTGTCCCCTCACCATCCTGAAAAGTAGCACTTCAAATTCCCTAAAAGGGACATCATTCTATCCTGCCGTAGGACATTGGCACTTGCCTCCCACTGCCTGGAGTTTCTCCTCCTACAAGGTCCCTGCTTTTCACCTGGGCCCCCATGCCCTCTCCTATCCTCTCTCCCCATCCCCTCTCTGCCCCACTTTGACATCTGTGGATCGTGGCCCTCCGGGGCCCTACTGTTCCTGCTCTGGTTGATTCCCCAACAGAGGGCTGGTGGGAGTTCTGAGGGTGGATGATGAGGTGGGAGATCCCTCCCAGCTCCCCGCTACTTTGATGCCTTCAGCAGAGGCCCCATAGCCATAGTCCCTCCCTGCCCTGGGGCTCTTGGCCCCTGCCCACCTGTCCCACCCAGGGGAAGGATTGGCTCCTCGCTGGTGCTGGGCCCTGGTGGGTTGAGCAGCCCCCCTGCTTCCTGAGCTCCCTGACACATTGCCCACAGCTTCAGTTTGTCCTGCAATTCTCTGCTCCATGTCACCCTCCAGGAGAGTTTTCCCCATGACAGTCCTGCCAGGGCAGACCCCAGCACTGAGTTTGGGCCTGTGCGTATAGTCTGGTCCCCACCGAACCCCGGGCTGGCAGCTGATCCCATTCTGAAGAAGTAGAAGCTGAGACCCAGCCCTCAGCCTCTGCAGCTCAGCATCCCATTGCAACATTTGGAGCAAAACCCACAGCCAGATGAGGGAGGGAACGTGAGACCCAAGACCAGAGTCAGGGCCACTGTGGGCGAAGAGGCATGAATCTGTGTTCCTGCCTGTGTATGTGCGTGCGCACGCACACGCACAAGTGTGAGTGGTTATGTTGCTTCTCTGGGTCTCAGGTGTGGGTCTTTCCAAAGGTGTCTGGGTGTTTGAGTGTGTGTATGCCCATGGGGGGGCATTTGTGAGGACATGGTCAGTCTAGAAGTGACTAGCATGAGGGTCCCCGTCCGTGCCTCTGCTCTCAGAGCAGCCTGCAAGGAGACCAAAACTTGCTGGCTCTTCCTCTGTTTTGCCTCTGCTCTGTGGAAGGATGGTGGCTAAGCTGCCCCCTCAGGCCTGTTTCCACATGTGTGGAATGTGGACAGGGGCCTCTCCAGGTAAGACCTTCTCCGAGGGTCCTGTGCAGCCTCTCCCACAAACTGCCTTGCTGTGGGAGGCACCACCGGAATTCAGTGTCTCATTTCTGAGCCTCGGTTTCCTCAGCTTGGAAGTGCAGCCTGCTGGGAGAGGCACGTGTGTGTGTGTCCATGTGCAGACATAGGGGTGAGGGCCAGCAGCTTGAGTGTGGGCGATGGGCAGTGGGCTACAGCAGCTGTCAGCATCCTAGGCCTGTGACTCACCCTCTGACTGGGATGGATCTCGTTGGCACCAGCATCTTCTGCAGGGGCAGCTGATCCCTCAGTGAGGTGGTCATCTTCGTGACCTCCCAGGGCTGCAGGAACTCTGTAGTGGGTTCCGTGAGCCAGGAGAACCTGTAGTGGGCACTTGGCATCTTTAGGGAGCCTGCAGCCACCAGCCACACAAATAGCTCTTGCTCGCCTGGAACTTTCTACACACCAGTCATCATTCTAAGTGCTTTATCAACATTAACCTGATGCCAACTCATAACCATTCATAGATGAGGAAATTAAGGCACAGAGAGGTCAAGTGATTGGCCCAAGGTCACACAGCTAGGAAACCCTCCAAAGTTGCTACATTTTTTTCAAGACCCATCAGTGCATTGATGCTGCTGGCCGAGGCCCCAGAGCTGCCCAGTCTGGGGTTCTCTACTGGTTCCCGAGTGCCCTGGGGCTTTACAAGCTATACCCCACTCCAGTCTGATCCCATCACACCTTTGGCAGGGGCAGCTGTTCATGAACGTGCTCCTCAGGTGGTCCCGTGAGGCCACTGGCTCAGAGGGAAAGAGCCGGCTAAGCTCTGGGATGGCCCCAGCGGTTCCTGGCACCTATCTAGAAACCCTCAGCTCAGACTGGGAAGAGGGTGAAGAAGATGAACCCCAGACTGTCACAGAGCTGCTAAGGGAACTCCCTGTGGATGAGAAACCTCCTCCCAGGTCCACTCTTTACACCCCTGGAATGCGCTTTTGGTGTGGTCTGGGGGGGGGAGGCAGGACTTGGCCCTAGGGGTCTCGGGGTCTAGTACCTGTATGGAAACTTCCTGGCAAATTCTTCCTGGGCCTTGTTTCTACTCTTCTTACACTGGGGGCACTTCTTGGGGTCCTTTGAGTTCATCACGGAAGGGGGTTAAGCTGTGGTACACTTCTTAGCCATGGCTGGAAGGCAAGAGGAGGCCTGTCAGAGCAGGGAAGGAGGTGGGAAGAGCCAGGCTGGACCCAGATCAGGCAGTTGGCTTCCCCTCAAGACCACGAAGGGAACAGAGGATGGGGCCCCTGCCCACCTCCCAGGGCTGAGGGAGAGCTGAATCATGTTGGCCTGTCACCCATGCCCGACCTCACCCACTGCAGCAGTCATACACGCTCTCACAAGTGAGTGTGAGTGTGTGTGTGTGTGTGTGTGTATAACCACCACTTGGGATGGTTCTCAGCTGAACAGTCCATCTCAAACTCTGGCAACCATGAGTCTGTGCTCGTCTCTCTACTGCTGTGACTTTACAAGTATTGGACCAATGGAACCACCCAGGAGGTATCTTTTAGAGCCGGGCTTCTTTCTCTCAGCATAAGCCCCCACCCGTGGGAACCTGCCCAGCTGTACATATCAGTAGGTGGTTCTTTTTCAGGGCTAAGTAGTACTCCATGGTGTGGCTGTGCCACACTTTGTTCAACCCTCAGCTGCTACAGGACATCTGGGTAGTTCCTGGTGCAGGGCTATGGCAAATAAAGCTGCTGCAAAAATTCATGTCCAAGTTTGCCCATGAAAATAAGTCCTTGTTTCTCTAGAATATAGAAGGGTGCTATCGCTGGGGCATATGGTAGTCCATTTTTAGTTTCAAAAGGAGCTGCCAAAAAACCTTCCAGAACTACTGTGCCATTTTCCATGCCCACCAGCATACACAAGTGATGGTTTTCTTAAAGCAGCTGGTACAGAGGCAGGCAGGTCAGGGCAAAGAACAGTGGGGTTAAGGCCTGACCGCTGGTGTTTCCTTTGCCATCAAATTGTGCAACCCTCACCTGCCAATGGCTGTGCTAATGTATCTTCACTGTAGTCTACACAGACATCATGTTGTGAACGTGTGACCTCAGAGCCTGTTGTGACAGTGCCAGCCTCCTGCCAGAAATGCCAACAACTCCGCTTGAAGCCCAGCCCCTCAGACCCACCAGGAAGGCTTCCCGCGCCTCCACGTACTAGCCACCTGGCAAAGAGCTTTGCTCACAGTGCAGCCCTCTACACCAGTGCTGGCTAGTGGGGGCCTCTGTGGTCTGTGACCCTGGACCATGGCTCTCATAAGGACTCTGGGATCCCCTTCAAGGGCCTGGCTCCATAGCTCTTCACTATCAGGTAAACCCAGGCAGGTCCCTAATCCCAGCCCTCCTCCTGCTAAGAAGCCAGGAGAGGGTCCTGGTCCAGGACAGGTGTCTGTGTCACAGTGGGAGGCACAGGCCCTGGGCTCAGTGAAGTGTCTGCTAAGCTCCATGCATGACCTCATTTAATGTTCTCCCCCAGTGGAAAACAGATTATGGTCATCCTTGTTTTCTGGGAAAGGAAACTGAGGCTCTGGAAGGTTAGGTGCTTTGCCTACATCCTCCCCCACCTGGTGAGTAAGGAATGAGGTGTGGTCCAGAGTGGCCATCTGACCTCTGCAGCCTCAAACAGTCCTGAACGGGGCTGGGAGAGGTGACCATACCAGCGACTGACCTGAGGAAACGTCACCACTACAGGAACCCAGTGGTCTGGAGGAGGCAGGGAAGAGGCACCCCTCAGGCCCACCCCATACCTATCTGCAGATCCCTAAGCCATGGGCGTGACCCCACAAACTGACATGGCTGAATCTGTCGCCCTCAGGGACAGAAAGGCCATTGCAGAAGCAGGGAAAGACTCTGACAGCAAGGCCATCTGTCCCTGGTGCCATCTTGCTTCTGCTTCCCAAGCTGATCTGGGACTGTCCTTCCAAGCCACCTAGGCTGCCTCCCCAAATCCTGGTAGTGACTATGATGGGGGCTTGGCTCAGGGTGCGCTGGCAGTGTCAGGAAGACACCAGGTATGAGAGCTGTTATGCCACTTAACACCCCCCTCCAAAGCTGCCCGCCTCCCCCCCTCCCCCCGCTACAACACTTTCTTGGTTCAGTGACATAGAGAGGCACAGGCCTGGGTATACAGAGCCTCCAGCCAGGAGGGAGTGGGTGAGTGGATCATCCAAGCTGCAGGCTACTCACCGGCTGGCTTATGTAACACCAGAAGGGCGGGAGCTGGCCATGGTTCTGGATGCCATGCTACCACAGGAGTACTGGCCCTAGGGCCCCACCAGGCCAGGCCCACAGGGTCATTGCGACATCAGAAGCCCCTGAAGTCACAATCAGTGACACTGCGGTTGCTGAACCATGTGGCTTAGCCCAGAGTGGCTATAAAGATGGGCGGGAGTGTGCAGGGTTTGCTGGCATTCCCACACCCAGCACTCTGGGCTGAGCATCCACCTGAACACATTCCACAGCAGGGATCACTCCCATGCAGATCCTGGGAACAGAAGAGATACCCCAGAAATAGCTAAAACCTTACTTTGGTTGCAGAAAAGTGATCCTGGCCAACTCTGACCTGAGCCCTCACCACAGCCCAGCAATCATGGGGGTGAGGGTATGAGAGTTTAGGGCAGGACCCCAAAGACCAATTTCCTGTCTCCCAGTCTGGGCCACTGCCTTCTGTGTGGCCTCAGGCAAGCAACTCAGTCTCTCTGTGTCTGTATCCTAGACTACATAGGTGTTTTGAAAAAAATTGCTCTGGAGGCAGTGTGGAGAACAAAGTGAATGGGGCCATAGGTAGGTGTGGGTAGACCAGGTGACCACCAAAGGCAGTAACATGGATGAGGGGTGGTGGCAACTTGGGATGAGGTGGTGATGGAGATGGAGTGAGGGGCATGGATTTGAGAGATTTCAGGAGACCCAGTTAACACAGACTGGGGGCAGAGGCTGTGGGAGGGCCAACGAGGACTCTGGGTTTCTTTTATTGCCACAGGATGGGACTGGAGTAGGCCTTGGAGGGAGACCACGGGTTCAGCCTTGGTCAGGTTGAGTTTGAGATGCCTTTGAGGCCTCCCTCCACTTAGGCACTTGTATATCTGAGTCTGAGCTCCAGAGGGGTGAGGTCTGGGCATGTAGTGCGTTTGGGTGTCACTGATGTATCAGTGGTAACTGAAGACAATCATCTGAATGGGAGGCTGTATACAAGAAGCGAAGAGGGCATCAGGATGAGTGTTAAGATACCCAATATTTAATGATCAAGTAGATACTCAGTACCTGTGACCCAGACAGAAGCATGGATAGAGAGGACAAAGTCAGTGGTGTCATGAAAGCAAGGGGATGATCCCAGGTGCTATGGGCATTTCATCTGTGCCCATGTGCCACATGTCCCCAAGCCGCTCTCCATTGTATCTTCTGCTTTCATTCTACTAATGTGATGCATTACATTGATTGATTACATTGTTTTCTAATTATAAAGCACCCTGGCTTTGTGGGCATAAATCCCCCCTGGTCATGACACATAATCATTTTAATATGATGCTGAATTTATTTTGATAGTATTTTGTTGAGGATTTTGGAATCTATATTCATAAGGGGTATTGACCTGAAGTTTTCTTGTCTTGTAGTGTCTTTTTCTGACTTTGCTATCAGGGTAATCATGACCTCATAAAATAAGGTTGGAAGCATTCTCTCCTTTTCAACTTTTTGGGAACTTTGATGAGGACTAATGTTAATTCTTTGTAAAGTTTTGGTAGAATTCACCAGTGAGGCCATCTGGTCCTGACATTTTCTTTGCATGTGCGCACGTGCGCATGTGTCTGTGATTCTTAGGGATTTGTAATTGCTCTGGATAGAACTCCCAGTACTATGTTGAATACAAGTGGCAAAAGCAGGCAACCTTGCCTTGGTCCTCATCCTAGTGGGAAAGTTTTCAGTCTTTTTACCATTGAGTTAGACGTTAAGTGTGGGGTTTTCATATATAGTTTTTATTATGTTGAGGTAGGTTTTTCCTATTACTAGTTTGCTGAGTGTTTTTTTGTTAAATCAGGGAAGTGTGTTGAATTTTGTCAAATGCTTTTTTGGCATCAATTGAGGTCATCATGTGGAGTTTATTTTCATTTTTCTCTAATGTGATATATTTGATTGCTTTTCATAAGTTGAACCATCCTTGCATTCCAGATGTAAATTTCACATGGTCATGGTGTATAATCCTCTTAATATGCTGCTGAATTCAGTTTACTAGTATTTCACTGAAGATTTTTACATCAATATTCATAAGGGATTATCAGTTTTAGTTTTCTAGTAGTGTCTTCCGACTGTGGCATCAGGGAAATGCTGGCATCGTGGAATGAGTTAGGAAATGTTTCCCCCTTTACAATTTTTTTGGAAAAGTTTGGAAAGGATGGATATTAGTTCTTTAAATGTTTGGTAGAATTCAGTGAAATCATCTGTTCCAGGGGTTTTCTTTGTTGGGTTGTTTTTGATTACTGAATTAGTCTACTTACTACTTAAGTCTATTCAGATTTTCTATTTCTTCATGGTTCAGTCTTGGTAGGTTGTGTATTTCTGGGAATTTGCCCATTTCATCCAGGTTATCCAATTTGTTAGCATATAGTTGTTTATGGTATTCTCTTCTAATCCTTTTAATTCTGCATAATCAGCCATCAGTAGTCAATAGCAGCAACAGGCAGTCAAAACAAACAAACAAACAAAAAAACCCTGAGTTTTGGAGGACAAAGTCCTATTGCCCCAGTAAGCCATACCATGAACACAGGCCCCTGTGCCTGTGGCTGCCTGCTATTGTGCTGGAAACGTGGAAACATAGAAGTTCACTAAAATTTACAAGCCTCTTCACCAAGCTCTCCCTTCGATGCTGTTGGTATTTGATTAAATTTTAGAGTTCCCAAACACTTGCTTCAGACCATTCCTGCCAGCTCAGTTATTCTTTCAGTAGAGGGATAGATTCCTGGAGTTCCTACTCTACCATTTCCATAATGCCACTCCTGTTCACGTATCTTTATTGTTGAGTAGCATGCATCACTGTTTAACCATTCACCCATTGTAGGACATTTCAATTGTTTCCATTTGGGGGTTATTATGAATAAAACGGCTATAAACAATCATGTACACACAGAGATGAATACAAGTCTTTGTTTCTCTGGGATGAATGCTCATCCAATGGGTTTTTAATTTCTGCTATCATATTTTGCATTTTTAACAGGTGTGCTATGGTTCTCAGAATGTTATTTCCAAAGGGATGTCCTAGTCTCTGTTCCTGAGTGCAATACATTATCTCTGAGCATATATGCAATCTCTGTTTCTTTCAAGTCCTGTACTTTGTATGATTTGTATGTTCATGTTAAATGTTGGTGATTAAGAAGATATTTCACTTGGAGGTTGATGAAACTGTTCTTTATCCTGATTCCAACGTGGTTTTACAAATGTTTGAACCAAAAAAAAAAAAAAA